>NW_025904958.1:114391-127555 GCF_018835915.1 Vigna umbellata
GAATATTGGGTTGATAGTTGAATACGAAAAATTATATGGCTGTGTATTGACATGCGAGAATTCACATATTTAAAACGTTTCAGTTATTTTCCTTTACAGATGAGAAACGAAATGGAACTAAGAATGAGGACGCATTGACATGTCTCTCTAGATGTGATAAAGGAACTCAAATGAGCCCTCCTGAAACTGAGAATGATGCAGCAAAATCCTCACCCACTTGGACCATGAATCGTCAAAATAGCCATGCTGCGAAGTTAGAGGTGAGAGATGTAGAGGTAGACAGTGAGGCTACTATTATTAGGTGGTCTAAGAGCCATGTACCTAGGCTGAGCTTGCTACCTGGTAAACACTCAAGGAAAAGGAGTAGTACGGAAGCCCAACCTTCAGGTTTGGATATTGCAGAGTCAACGTTGGACTCTACCAAGTATGTTCTTTAGATGCTCAGCTGATTTTAGTCCTCATATATTTGAGTTCTTGGGTTAGGAGTTATCCCAGACATAAAATAAATTTGGAATATTTACTGAATGAATCCAAAATTTCTACTGCCATGCATGCTTCTCGTTGTCTAGTATCATTATTATCAAGATATTTGAACCTCTCCAACATTCATTCAGCGATAAAAACAGATTTGATGTCATTGTTTTTGTTTCTGGAGCAGGTTTCAGAGGGAGGAATCCAAAATCATTGCATGGGAGAGTTTGCAAAAAGCCAAGGCTGAAGCTGCAGTACGAAAACTAGAGGTTTTTTTTTCATCACAGCTTGTATATATATTGAACTTTCTCATATGATGTGTGTCCCTATGCCAAGTCAAATTCGTAAGCAAGATAAATTCAACAAGGCTCCATCCCTAAACCGTAAAATCGTTGTCGTGTCGTGTCATGCTGCATGATAAAACTAAACATTATATGCAGAGTGTATGTATACAATGACTATATCAGGGACACCTCGAGTTTTTCTTTCCCTAATGATGGAAGTATTTTACACAGATGAAATTGGAAAAGAAGAAATCGACGTCGATGGAAAAGATTCTAAACAAGCTGAGAAGGGCTCAGGTGAAGGCTGAAAAGATGAGAAACCAAACAAGTGTAGAAGAGGATCAGCAGCAGGTTTCCAAGACTCGGAAAGTATTTTCATTCCAAAAATATGTCCAGATATGGTCTCCAAGGAGTTGCTTCGGCACTCATGCTCCATGATTAATATTTAGTACAATATACAAATTATTAAGGTTTTGCCCCGATAACCACAGAAAATTAACATTCAAGTCAGGTCATTTTCATTTGCCTTTTCTTTTTTGTACTTCCCAATAACGTCAAATAATGAATGACTACTGCATTCTTACTGCCTTTTGACATTTTAGGCATTATGTACCAAATCTAATGGGTTCATTTCTGGATGTTACCTTTACCTTTATTTGTCTTCTATATTCTATTTTAGGGGGAAAAAAATCTTTGGCACCATTTGACACTGATGTAAAGATAAAATAATCATAAAAAAAATTGTATTTATAAAAAAAAAGTGAAGAATCATGTCAATAAGTATAAAAAAAATTTACAATCAAAAAACTATTGCCCATCCTTTTTACATCTATGTTAAGCTAAGAGCATGCTTGGAGGCACAACTAGTCACTAGCATTAATCCATGCAACTGGTGATTCGGTATTAAACACGACTAATAACCACCAGCAAAATTGCATTTTATATAATGTTCAAAATAATTAAGCGCAAAAGCTCGTATTGTTTGTAGCTTCGCTTGATACGATCCGAGCATGCTGATATTATTGATTTCAGACGGAACCCTTTTTCGTTACGTACATATAATATAACAGGCTTGCCCACCAAAAGATGACGGAAAAGCGTAGCCAGGTTCGTTCGCAAATATAATATGGGCATATAACTTAATAATTTATTATGGACCATACATCAGCATCCTGTCTGACAATAGACGAGGAACAAAATACATAGTAAGAAATGTAGCATTGTTCTAGAATATAACATTTCCATCATCTTCGCTTAGTACAAATCGATACAAGATAATATGTTCAAAGAAAGTATTTTCTGGCTTACGATGGATTAAAAAATCCAATCCATAGTTCTTACAACTTTATAAATCATGATTAAATAACAGTACCACAGTTCGCTGTCACAAATAAGCAGTGTCCCTACTAGTATGGTCTATACCTCCAATCTGCTCTTGATGGTCTCCCAATTCCATAACCCCACTGCAAAAGAAAATTTATAATCAAAAGCAGAAACATGAAACTAGATTATACTTCAATGTTTCTTGACATATTGCCCAAATTTTGATGTATGTATATATATGTATGTATGCATACTGCTTATAAAATTATTAGATGTAAATACTCACATCGTCAAAGTCTAAGCTACCATACATCCTCCCATAAGATCGCACAGGACCGCCATATCCCCCAAAAGATTCCATCATGAAATTCCCACTGGGCCCTGCATCATCAACGGGTGTAGCCGAATCTATTGCAACCTACAGGTGAAAACCACTAATCAGTGAAACAGAATTTAAACCAAAAAATATTATCAAATTTTATTCACATCATGATGACATGTCATAAGGAATTCACACTGGAATTATATTTGTCTACTGTGCATATATGTTGTTTAATGCCATTACAGGAGACAGTCACGTTATGTCACAGAGATCTCGTTAAGAAACAACAGAACAAATCCACTAATTACATGTTCTCTCCTGATTTGAATGGACTATGTAGTTAAGGTACTAAAATTTAAATGGGCATTTTAAAGCAGTGGAGTTAATCTCCACCCCGTACCTACACAGATTCCCTCCCACCACATCCATTCATCTAAATTTAAATCACAGAAAAATGAGCAAACAGAAACTTATAGCAGATGAAAGTCGGTAGTAATGCAAGCCAGTAGCGAATTTAAATTAAAGTACCTGATGTCCACAAATCTCATGAGACCTTCGTGAGACACGATCTGCTACACCATCTTCAGCAAAAGTAACAAATCCAAAACCTCTGTGGCCTGTTCTCTTAGGATCCTACCCAAAAATAGACAATCAAGTTAGCAAAGCTTTGTCAAACTCGTAGAAGCATTTTTTTTAATATCTTACCCTTGCAACATAAACATCTAACATCCGGCCAAGTATATGCCTTTAATATCTTACCCTTGGAACATAAACATCTAATATACGGCCAAATCTTCCAAAATATTGACGAAGATCCTCAGAAGATGCTTCTGGGGGTAGACGGCCAACAAAAATCTTTTTACTAGTTCTACGAGCAGGTTCTCCCCCTATTTGATAAAATATGGCAGTGAGTCACTAGTTAGTATGAAGCCACTTAAGTCATTTAATTGAACACCGGTGCTTGCACTTACGTCCATAAATTGGGCCAGGATGATCATACAAAGTAGGAGTACCAAGTGCTGCATATCTAGTGGCTGCAGAAATGTAAGCATTGTATGCACCATATCCTCCCTGTGGTGGCATTCTGCTGCCAATTGGCTTAAAGTCTTCATCCTGTACAAAGAAATATATAATCTTATTTAACTAAAAGGATAAGGAAATTTTAAATTTTAAATATCCTTTTAATCATAAAACAGTACACTTGGGTAGCAAATGAAATTCACTTAATATTTAATTAATTTGAATAAAAATGTCTTGGTTATTACTCTGCAATTTCCCGAAACTATTCTAAGTAAAATGACAGGCTATAAAAAATAAAAACTCTTGCCTTAGGTGTTGCTCGATCAACCACCACCGCAGAACCTCCCAGTTCATGGGTTTCTGACATCAAATTCTCCACAGAATCTGTACAAGAAAACATGTTCCTTAAAGTGATCGGGACATCCCATCCACAATATTTCAAAAGTCCAAAAACCAAAATAGTAAACAAATAGTGCAGGTATGTAAAAATTCCAAGTGATACCCAAGATCCCAGATGGCTTTAGATTAAATATGCAGAAACTTAAAATTAGAGCACACAGGCTGATATAGATGTCAACCTGCACTTGCAAAAGTGATGAAACCAATTCCACGATGTGTTTTGGAGCCTTGATCCTGTAGGAATAAATGGCAAATTATCCATAATTAAGAAAAATGTACAGCGCACAAAAGTCTGCAATTTATGTGCACAGCCATAATGTGAATTCAACAGCGAGCATACATACAAAAAAGAATTAAATATGCATACAAGCTGCATTTAAATTCTGCATGGATAACAATCAAATAGGAGTAACGTACCTTAGGCATGTACAGATCTGTTATATCACCATACTTCTCAAAATGACTGAAAGAAAAAGAAAAGAAATATAAGAAAGGTTGTGATACTATTGTATAAATTCAAGTCAAACAAGAATATATTACTAAAGAAAAAAAGTCCTTAGTGGATTATCATAATGAAGATGCTACAAACTCAAACCTTCGGAAAGCAGCTTCTGTTACCGATTGTGGGATCCTGGCTACAAATATTCTAGTAACCTTTTTGACTGGTGCCCTCATTTCCTCCTTTAATATAGAAACATTACAAGAATAAGCAATACTATCATAAGATATGGATATTATATTTCGTATAAAATGCAAACCAGGCATGAAGCAGACTAGATTTCAAGTTTCGAATTGAAATTTGGTTATAACCTTCGGTGTAGCCACTTTGACTTCCAGTGTCCTATTACCAAGAATGTGTTCACTTGATAATACTTCCTGCAGCCAGAAGGTTATCCAAACCATGATATAGCATGTAGACATTATATAGGGGTATATCAAATAAGAGAGGCAGAGAGATGAGAGGAGCTAATCTTGACCGTACAACTCTCCCTCTCTGTAAAGGGACTACCTTAGCATCATCCACTGAAGCAAATGTAACATATCCAAAACCACGAGACCGTCCAGTTGACCGCTCCTAAAATAAATAAGGCAGATTAAATGTACCTCCAGAAAATTTAATAGTATATATAGAGGCAATCTAACATCAATCTGTACAAGAAAATTATATTTCACACCACCAGAAGCCATAAAGCATAACCAGCTGAATATTTCTTCTCTTTTTTCTCTGTATTTGTGGCACCAAGGCCAAGTATGTTACTTTTTCTCTACCACAACCTTTTGACATCAAATTTGGTCAATGAAGGGACGTTTTTTATGTATTTACTCTGATAGTACCAGAACACTAAACTAATTTTATTTTTGAAGGATGAACAAAACATATTCAAAAGCAGCATAAGGAATTTATCCCCTCTTCCTTCTTAACTTTTTTTTTTTGAAAAAAAAATGTAAGCACCAACGACTTACAGAGGGGATAAAGTAAAATTACAGCGGATAATTGAAACACACACACATATTGTTTATTAAATTTAAGTATCGATACATTAGACGAGTATAAATAGAACACGAAATAACAACACTACAGAAAAATGGAAAGCAACGGCTAACCTTCATTACAATGCAATCTTCCAGCTCGCCAAATTTGCTCATATATTCCCTTAATCCTTCAGTATCAACATCCCACGGAATTCCCAAAACCTAATATGCGATTTAAAAGGATACGGATCGATAAAAAAAGATCAAATGATGCCATTTTGATTGTTATAATGAACATATAAGCATACGAATAGAGGAACAAATATGAAAATTGAATGAGCACGACTAACCACAAGCTTTCGCTGCTCCATCAAGTACTTCAAAAAATCACAATTAAAGAGACGGAACGCTGCAGAGGGAAATATCCCTGTCCACCACTCTGAGAATAAAAATAAAAACAGAAAAAAAGGGGGGAAATAATCTATCCACCTCCTCCTCCTCCTTTTCTTGGGGTAATGGAATCTCTCAGCAGGGCACTCAGCGCTCTCAACCCTCTCTCTCTCAAATTCTCACACTCGCCGCCTGCACATAACAAGCACACTTCTTTCTCACACACAAATATCGTCGTCATCATCATCATCATCATATACTACCAAATGAAAATCAGCTTTTGGGGGTTGGAGTTCTACTGTAAAGGAAAACAAAGATTTATTACAAATTGAAAAAAAAATCGGTGAATTAGGCGCTCACTGACCTTGGTGAATACGAAATTGAAAACCCTAAATCGAAGATCTCCTCTCTCGCTAGCCCTCCCTATCTCTCCACCTTCCTCTCCCGCTCGTGACGCTTTTTCGCTCCCTCCCTTCTTTCGTTTACCGGGCCATCATAAACATGCCCACTTCGCAATCTCTACCTACGAATTGGGCTGGGCCGAGTCGGACCCGGTTTAACGTGGAACCAACTATGAACCAGACCATTTAAATACATCCTTTCCTTTAAATTATTTATTTTTAAAAATCGGTAATTATATACATTACTATGATAAATTCTGTAGTTTTGTTTACAATAAAATATTCTACTAATAAATTATAATTTAATCTTAAACTTATTTAAATAGTTAAGTAAAATATCATTAAACTATAGAATAAAAAAATAAATTAATTAAAATAAAATATTTTAGATAACATACAATTTGTGACAAAATAAATATCAAATACGAATTTGGCATGCAATGTAATACAAACTTAAAATATGATGAATGTGTTATTGGCATGCAGATCATCTTGTGGGATAATTCTCAAATATGGGAACGAAATTTTTATTTGTGGATTTTCTCAATTTCTTGTTTAGGGTTAAAGATATTCATGGCCTTCATGTTTACTGTATTGTATAACGAGTATAAAATTATTATAATAATTTTCTGGAATTATTTTTAATTAAATAAAAATTATTATATGTAACGAGAATATAAATCCGTAACTGTTGCTCAAAAGTAAGGTAATAATATCATAATTTTTCTCCTAAAAAATAACTACTGTAAACATGAAATCATATACAGAAAAGATATATGTGCTGATTTATCTTGATAAAACAATTTATTTATATATACAATGTCACGTTTTAACATGAATCCATATTTATAATTTAACTTTCAATAAAGGCAAGTCTAAGCAATTGTTTAAGTTTACGCTTAAATGCTTACTTCTACTTCATATTCAGGTTAAAAGATGAATTTTTGTTCAGTATCCAGTTTAAAAAATGAAGACATTGGGTCCCTATATTATGAAAAGTGTATGAATAACGTCATGTCGGTTAAGTTGACAGCAATGGCGTTAAGTCCATGCTGATATGGCCGTATTTTTTCTCTTCTTTCTTCTATTGTCCAGCTTTTTGTCTCTCTTGTTCGATTTTTCTTTCATGATTTGTTGAACTTGTTCCTTCTTTGTGGACCTTATTTATATACTTTTCATAACATAGGGATCCAATCTCTTCATTTTTAAAACCGGATACTAAACAAAAATTCACCTCTTAACATGGAGACGAAGTAAGCATTTAAGCCTATAAATTAACTACTGTTAAATTAAAATTCAAAATTATTTTTTTAACATAATTCAAAATAAACCTAAGCCAAACTATGATTAACTATTGCAATCAAGTCCCGCTTTGAAAAGATTTCCTCCATGCCAAAGTCAAAATATAGAAAGAGAAAGATGATTATGAGAAAGGATATAACATTTCCAAACACTAATATATATATAACCAGTGGCATTTTTGTGTCTTCAAGACGTGGAACAGGCATTTACCAGAAGAAGAAAAAAGGTGAAAGGGAGAACTTGGCATTAGCATAAACCATGCAGCAAATGAAACAGACTTTAAGGCTGGGTAGCTTATTAAGGAAATAGTTGTAGTAAGTGACTTCCATGGACGCATCCATCAATCTGCTTTAAAGTGCTTTTCAATTGATCCGAGGAGAGTGGAATTAATATAATCTTGTGTAGCATGAGCAGGTAAGCCAGGTAGCACCAAACCAAATAATCTGAATCCAAACAGAAACCATCCTTCTCTATAGTGAGCTCCATGTTTTCGGGCAATGGTAAAGCTCCTTATTAGTTCCAAAACAGCATTGAACGCCATTGGTATCACACACCATGGCGAGAAATAGTTCTTGTTCGGCTCTTCTTCCATAATCTGCAATAATCAAACAACTTTTTCATTCTTCGGTTCACCTTGTTCTTCTGATCCATGCATGTTGTCAAAAATCCTTTTGCAATCCAGATTTACTACTTTCTTTTAATAGTATTTTAAGGATATTGTTTTTATTTTTTTAATTTAAAGTCTTACTGCATATCATTATATATTATTAAAATGGAATGGTTTGTTAAATGGATTTCTTTAGTTTCAAATAATCAATTTTCTTTAGTTTATAAGTTCAACTCGAGTCAATTTTTTTTAAAATAATAAATATATAGTTCAAAAAAGGAAAAAGTACTTACTCTGAGTTCATATCGCCTGTTAAAGAAAAGGCAGACCCCAAAGTGCTTGAACAGCAAATCCTTATCATCGTATGGCAACCTCGGAACTATGTCGTTGCAATAAACAAACCTGCAATACCTAATAGAATTCTCCCTCAATTTTTGTCTCATGAAGTCTGCATATGCTCCGTCTCCAACTCTTGGTTGCCCAAACGTGTAGATCCCTTCCAACCTCTCTATCAGCAACTTCTCATCATGTAAGAACATGATCGTAGGGTACAGAATTGCGAGTGCTCCTCCCAAACTGTGACCCGTAATAATGAACTTTGCTTTGGGATTTTCACTCAAACCTTTCCTTAAAATGTCTCTGATAACATAGTAAGCCAATGGGGGAAGATTTTCGTCCCTTTGGATCTCCTTTGGCCACCCCACGTTTTTCTGTAACCCTAAAGCTTTCATAAAGCCGCCGTGCATTTTTCCGACGCCGGGAATCCCATACCACGAGATGTCAAGGTCGGTGCACCATGCATCTGCATCAAAGGGTTCCNAACCTTCGGAAAGCAGCTTCTGTTACCGATTGTGGGATCCTGGCTACAAATATTCTAGTAACCTTTTTGACTGGTGCCCTCATTTCCTCCTTTAATATAGAAACATTACAAGAATAAGCAATACTATCATAAGATATGGATATTATATTTCGTATAAAATGCAAACCAGGCATGAAGCAGACTAGATTTCAAGTTTCGAATTGAAATTTGGTTATAACCTTCGGTGTAGCCACTTTGACTTCCAGTGTCCTATTACCAAGAATGTGTTCACTTGATAATACTTCCTGCAGCCAGAAGGTTATCCAAACCATGATATAGCATGTAGACATTATATAGGGGTATATCAAATAAGAGAGGCAGAGAGATGAGAGGAGCTAATCTTGACCGTACAACTCTCCCTCTCTGTAAAGGGACTACCTTAGCATCATCCACTGAAGCAAATGTAACATATCCAAAACCACGAGACCGTCCAGTTGACCGCTCCTAAAATAAATAAGGCAGATTAAATGTACCTCCAGAAAATTTAATAGTATATATAGAGGCAATCTAACATCAATCTGTACAAGAAAATTATATTTCACACCACCAGAAGCCATAAAGCATAACCAGCTGAATATTTCTTCTCTTTTTTCTCTGTATTTGTGGCACCAAGGCCAAGTATGTTACTTTTTCTCTACCACAACCTTTTGACATCAAATTTGGTCAATGAAGGGACGTTTTTTATGTATTTACTCTGATAGTACCAGAACACTAAACTAATTTTATTTTTGAAGGATGAACAAAACATATTCAAAAGCAGCATAAGGAATTTATCCCCTCTTCCTTCTTAACTTTTTTTTTTTGAAAAAAAAATGTAAGCACCAACGACTTACAGAGGGGATAAAGTAAAATTACAGCGGATAATTGAAACACACACACATATTGTTTATTAAATTTAAGTATCGATACATTAGACGAGTATAAATAGAACACGAAATAACAACACTACAGAAAAATGGAAAGCAACGGCTAACCTTCATTACAATGCAATCTTCCAGCTCGCCAAATTTGCTCATATATTCCCTTAATCCTTCAGTATCAACATCCCACGGNTATATATATATATATATATATATATATATATATATAATTAACGCATAATATATAATTAATTGTTTACTTCATAAATAGCATGAACATGGATCCAGCTAGAATGAATAATCCACTATTTCTAAACCCAAAAATATTAAATCAGTAGCAAAGAAATCACAACTAGCCATGAAGAAGCTAGGAAAAGGACGCTTTTATTTCTCTTTGGGTTTTTCCAGTGTGTCCTTTTTTTATGATTTCAAAATATAATATTATATTTTTAAAATATCATACAAAGATAATACCAAAAACTCAATAAAAAAAACTGGACTCGAAAAGCATAACAAAAATAAATAAAGAAATCTGAAATTGAAAACGACCTTGGAAGACGATATGATTGACGGAGTAAGTGCAGGCACTACGATACTCTTTCTGAGACAAAGAAAAACGATAGATGGATGCAGATTTCTTCAAAAAAATTCCACAGTGGAAAAAAGGAAGAGACTATAGTAGGGGTTTTAGCTTTGCACAAAACAGTGGATGAAGCAAATGGATCTGATCGATGTGGCAATCATTTTTGTTGGGTTAAGAAGCTAAAACACCAGAAAGTGTAAAATTAAAAAAAAATAGCCTCAGATCTATGGATTATACATTCAAACAAATTACCTGTGAGGAAGTTCACGACAATCATGATGAAACCGCCGTTTAGGTAAACGAGGTTGATGAGGAACTCCATGAAAGAGCCGAATAACGAAAGTGGCTTCGCGACGAACAAGAGAAGCTTCTGCAGCACGACGGAGACGAAGATAAGCCATCTGTGGCGGAAGCTTCCCTCGTAATCTCCCTCGGCGTTGCTGTCCACAAATTTTCGGTTTCCTAATTTTCGGGAATACAGCACATGAAGAAGATCGAAGAAACGAGCGTCGTTTGGGTTCAGCAACATATAGCTGTCAGCAAAACCCTTGTTGCAGCTGCCATTGGGTTCGCTCGCCATGGCCAACAACAAGCTCCACAAGTTAACAGAAGAAGAGGAAGGGCCAAATGATAAAGCTCGTGTCCCTTTAATTATTTATAATTATGACTGTGAGAATGATAAAGCTCGTGTATATTTTGCAACTCTTTTTTCTATTCAATTATTAGTTAGTGTGAAATCAAATGGACCGGTAACCCTAAAAATAAAAATACAGTTTGTATGTGCAAAGAAATTAAACTTTTTTTTTAATAATTTGAAAAAATAAACAATAACTTAAAAGATAATTTATTCAATCATTCATATATGATGCCTTTGAACATTCCATCAAACAAAATATTATAAGATTTTTTAATTTTAATGTTCTAAGATTAGATAAACTAATCCTATACTTTTTCTCTAAGTATAATATCCACACAGATAGTACTGTGTAGGTGACAAACATGAAGCACCATAATATTGTTCGCGAATACCTCAAGAAGTGCACAGAGGTGATATTCTTTTTATATCTTTATTATTGCCTTTTATTATGAGACTTTGATTTTGTGTATTTAAAAAAGAAAACTAAAACATTAGTATTTTTCATAAATCAAAATTTAGTTTATACACGAATTAAAAATATGATTTTAAAAAATAATATGTAAATTATATTCTATAAATTGATTTATAAATAAGATAATTTTATTTGTTTCTTTGTTTATTTTAAAACATCTATAAAAAATCCTGTATTATATAACTTTAAATGGTATCAATATGTTTGTGTGTAAATGATCATGGCTTATATCAATAATTTTTTTGTGTAAATGAAGTATGGCTTATAGAAGAGAAATTTATGTATATACTAGCTAAATCGGCTTATAAATCTCTTATCTTTTTTATATATATAGAAAACATCTTATCTTATTGATACTTTTTGTCTCTTTAATTTTAACTTCTTTCACACTTTTTCATAGTTGGGTGGCCAAGTGCCGCCAAATAAATCAATCCTTCCGTGCAGAAGGCAAGTGATTCGTTGCACAAACTGGTTTTTTTAATGACTAGGCATAAAAATATATTATCTTGTGAAAAATGAGCTTTTTTTTTTAATATATTACTTTCGAAATATTTTGATGCGTGTAAATAAGTATCCAATAAAATAATCATTTTTAAAAGAATAGAAGGTAGCTTGTGAGTATTATTTTGTCGATTTCGACAGGAATTTTTTTAATACAAGATACTTTCAAAAATATACATCACCTTGCATAACATCATTTTTTTAAGTTTAATGACTTATTTTGTTTCATTATTTTATTTATTACATTTTTATATCCTACTAATTATTAAAAGTCTAAGCGAGTACACATCTCACATTACAAGTCGATTTTGTGGAGATTGAGTTAGAGTTACAATTTACTTCTTAAATAGTATTAGAGTTTGGTGTACGGGTTATATTGCTCCACTACTGTTGAAGAAATAAAATAAAATGAAAACTTTGAAGAACAACTTTAGTTAACTTTAACAATTTGAGGACATTATGACTATTAATTAATTGTTAAGTACGGTGTTTTTTTTTATTTGAATTTTATAAACTGTGAAGAGTACATGCAATGCAACGGGATCATTGAACTGAAAAAGAAAGGAAACAACCTCATAAATGCCAGAAACTACAGTAGGGTCAGGATAATGGGAACATGGAGAACATACTAATGTGAAGGGAGAAACAAAGAAACTACCAACTGCAACAACTTTCACTCGTGCTTTATTTGAATTAAATAATAAAAGAAGTAAGAAAATGAAAAATAAAATTATTGAGATGAAAATGACTAAAAAGTTAAATATTTTTTTTTATTTTAATAATATTAATTTAATCACTCCTTTCATTATATAAAAATAATAACATAATTCATTATATTAAAATACAATAAAATATTTTGAAAAGATAATCCATTAATTACTATAGGGTTAAATATGTTTTCGATCCCTTAACTTTTAGTGAAAATTGGAATTAGTCCCTCTTCAAAACTTTGGACTAATTTAGTCCCCAAACTATAGAAATGTGTGAATTTAGTCCTTTTAACCAAATTTTGTTAACTTTATTTGATGTTTCAAATGCATTTCTAAGTTAACATTGAAGCAAAAATGTGTCAAATGGTATAAACAACTCAAATGCTATCATGAAACGCACTTGAAACATCAAATAAACCTAACAAAATTTAGTTAAAAGAACTAAATTCACACATTTCTAAAGTTTGGGGACTAAATTAGACCAAAGTTTTGAAGAGGGACTAATTCCAATTTTCACTACAAGTTAAGGGACCAAAAACATATTTAACCC
>NW_025904959.1:13926-34004 GCF_018835915.1 Vigna umbellata
TTAGTTGAATTCATTGTGAATAATCTAGAAAGGTTTTGCATTTGATTGAGAATTTACTTTGGTTAAATGCATGATCGCCCTCAAATTAATTAAGAATGTACTTTAATTAATTTGAAACTTAAATAATAATCAATTGAACAATTATCTATGAATAACCGATGATGAATCTATCTTGGAAAAGTAGTGGAATTAGCCTATTTCTTCATAATTGTTTTTAAGTTTCCTATTTGTTCTGCAACATTCTTTAAACATTCTCACTTTTATTCATAAGCATTGCATAACATTCATAAGAGTCAGATATTCGAAAGCAATTTCGTGTTCATAGGGAGACGACTCTGGGTTACTTTAGCCCTATCTACTTTCTTAAATACTACTTGGCAATACTGAAGTTGTCTTGAAAAGTAGTATTAATTTGATAGCTTCAACGACAACGTATCATTTTGATCGTCGCTGCTACAAGAGATGCTTGCCCTGGCTTGTTGCATGGATGTTGTAGCACCACTTAGCTATGCATTTGCCAGTGACATCTCTTTTCCGGCACCGGTCGCCTTTAACGACGTTCCTCTGCCTACGACAGATGAGAACACCAGTGAAATGAAACCAGGACAAGTCTATGGTCGAGGATAGTTTTCAAAAATTTAAAATAATTAAATTCCATGTAACTTTGCCACATGTTTCACATTTACAAAGTCACATCCTACCTCAGTGTAATTTTAATACTGTTATAACAAAATTGATGGCAAGGTCCAACTGATTTAAGAACACAAATAATATAAAGACCTATTCGACGATTCTGTATAAGAGGGACCTAAAAATATTAAACTATTTGTTAACTTAAGCCAAATTTGATAAAAACAATGAAAAACTAAAAATTAAATAATTAAAAATATAAATAAAAATGAAATTAAAAATACACTGTTATATATATTTCTTTCATAAAATTTTTGTTTTTATTTTGCATAATATATATATATATAATATACATATATATAATTGAATGTATTTAATCGTTTTCTCTCTCTCTTGTTCCCCTCCTTTTTCTCTCCAATACACAGCCCAACACATGCCATCGCCCCGTCTTGCACGACGGAGTTCAGTCACCACGCGAAACAACCACCTGACAACAGCGCGACGCAGCCGTTCCGGTAGTTGACAGTCCCCGTCTACCAGATTTCGCCCAAAAATCAACAACAGTGGGTTTCTTCCTCAATTTTTTTTCATTGAAAAAAGAGCACTCAAATTTTTTATTGGAACTATATCTTAGACTTTTGTGATTTTTGCGTGTGGTTGCTTTACTCTTCTTCATTCTGAGTCCACTCCTTAGACCCTTATTCACTATATATATTCCAAAAGCCAATTGTATTTTTGTTGTTTCATGAAGGTTTAACAGGATAGATTATAGAAGGATTATCATCTGTTGCTGCCTCTTCATACTGTTTTCTTACAGCTTAAATTATCAGGTATGGATTGAACGTGACATCATTTAGGAGGGGAATAATAGCTTTATGGGAAAATTTTACGATCAATTTGCAAATTATTTTAATGTTTTAGATTTTCAAAATTGTTAACGGGAAATTTTCAATTATAACTTCTTGAAACAACGCTTACTCCAAGTTTGCAATTTGTCCTCAGTAGTTAGCACCGTTGCCTGCAGAAGAGAATTAGCCATGGAACCAACTTGTGGTGTTCGTGCCATGGAATGGAGCATTCAACTTGAAATGGGCCTCCGTTATGCAAAACCTGGTTATTTAATTATTTTCTTTCATCCTTTTTTTTTCATCATTATGTTCTCTTTTATTCCTTTGAAATTTGGGCTATACTA
This sequence comes from Vigna umbellata, assembly GCF_018835915.1. The sequence continues at coordinate 15,749 of NW_025904959.1, forward strand.
ACAATGGTGACTATTCAAATAATGTCTCATTCACGGTGTATTATCGCTCCACACAAAGCCTTAAAGTTATAATTGTTATAGTTTTTTTGTGTTCATTTGTTTGCTTTGTTTTTATGATTTTTGAAATTCATAACTGTCAGGAGCTCCTGTCAAAGCCATGTTAGAGTATTCTTTCCACTGTGAATACAAGATTAACATTCTTTGGTCTTCTGTGTGTGATTTCTGTGTGTGTGATTGTTAGTTTGGTTAGGTTTAAACAATAGAAAGCTAACAATTTGGTCTGACCTACCACATCCAAATTTGGGGGTGCAAAGTGAAGATGGAGGGAAGCACAGAGGGACGATTGGAGGCTCTGGATATTACGATGGAGGGGATGAAGGCGGAATCCGCCGCAGTGCGTGGGACTTGCAAGAAATAATGAGGATGATGGGGGCGCGGGCTCACAACAACGAAGGATACTCAGATGGAAGTCAGACTTCCGTAAACGAGAACCAGCGACGACACGAGGAGGATATTGGAGGGAGAGTGGGTGTTGATCACCAGGAGGTGTAGAATCAATGGCAGAAAATGATTGAATTACCCACGTTCGAAGGGTTGGATCCTCTAAATTGGATAAATAGGGCGGAAAGGTTTTTTGATCTTCAAGGCGTGGTGGAGGAAGAGAAAGTGAGGCTTGCGTACATAAGCATGGAAGGCAGCGCGGGTTATTGGTTCAAGTTTTGGAAAGAAAAGGCCAAGAATCGTTCTTGGGAGGGCTTTAAGACGACCATGATCGGGCGGTTTGGAGGACGATACCGGGGAATGGTGTTTGAAAGGCTGGCGACACTACGACAGGAGGGCACAGTAGAAGAATACGTCCAAGACTTTGAGATATTGGTGGGGCAATCTCGGGGAGTTTCGGAGGAGCAAATGCTCGGGTATTTCCTTATCGGACTACGCGATGACATTATGGGTCAGGTTACGATCCCCAAGAGCTGATGGTGGCAATGAGAATTGCGATAGACGTGGAGGATGCTACGAGGGGAGCGAGAGAGGGAAGTTGGAATGGGACCAAGAATTCACAATCTTGGTCGCGTGCGACAGGAGCTATTATACGAAACGAGCCCAGTCGTCCTGGTCCTAATCTCAGTCGACCTGGAGGGCCGGAGAGTATAGGGTCGGTGAGAAGAGAAGGAGTCGCGACAAGTACCAACGCGAGACTGAGCGGTATTGGCGGAAGCGATAACAGGGGTCGAACGGTGAGGAACTTGCCCTATCTTGAGTTCCTGAAAAGAAAGGAAGATGGGCGATGTTTTCGATGTGGGGGACCTTTCGCGCCCGGCCACCATTGTCCAGAAAGGAGCCTACGTCTGGTAATCCTAGCAGAGGATGAAGAGGGAGACGAGGAGGGAATGACCGAAAGGGAGGAGGGAATGACCAAACGGGATCAGCGGCAGATGGAACTGTCGGCCTTCTCGGCCAAAGGTTTAACCCAGCCAAAGACCATGAAATTATAGGGAAGAATTGGGGAGAGAAAAGTGTTGGTGTTGATAGACAGGCGCAAGCCACAATTTTCTTGATAGAGGGCTGGTGGTAGAGTTGGGTTTGGGCATTAGAGAGACACCCCCTTATCAGGTGAGCTTGGGAGATGGGCAACGGTAGAGAACTAGTGGGTATTGTGAGAAGGTTCTGATAACTTTAGAAGAGGCCATCATAGAGGAGAACTTCCATTTGTTCGAGTTGGGAGGCATGGACATCATATTGGGGGTAGAGTGGTTGGCAAAATTGGGGGAAGTAATGTTGAACTGGGAGAAATATGACAATGGTTCACAGCCAGGGAGGGAAGAAGGTGAAGATCAGAGGAGATCCTACCTTGGCTAGGCAGTTGATAGAGCCTAAAGCTCTGATAGAGGTGGAAGTTTGGACCCTGGTGTGGGATTTGGGTCAGGTCGGCAAGGTGGAAGACAAAGAAGGGCTTACAGAGTTGACAGAGGAGCAAGAAAGGGAGTTGGAAGAGATTCTGAAGTTACACCCAGGGGTTTTCCAAGAGGTGAGAGGGTTGCCACCTAAACGAGAATGGTACACCAAATTCCCCTTAAGGAAGGGGCTAATCCAATAAACTTACGACTCTATAGGTACCCGCACTTAATGAAGGGAGAAATAGAGAAACAAGTTGCAGACATGTTAAGGGCAGGGGTCATATGGCCGAGCATCAGCCCTTACTTCAGCCCGGTCATCTTGGTCAAGAAGAAGGACGGTAGCTGGCGGTTCTACGTGGATTATAGAGCCTTGAACTATACGACTATACCAGATAAATTTCCGATTTCGGTGATAGAAGAGCTCCTAGATGAATTGAGGAGGGCTAAATATTTTTCCAAGATCGACTTAAAGACCGGGTACCATCAGATTCGGATGGGCGAGGGGGATATCCATAAGACTGCTTTTAGAACTCATCAAAGTCACTATGAGTTTTTGGTAATGTTGTTTGGCCTCACCAACGCACCGTCCACCTTTCAGAGCGCCATGAACGGCTTGTTGCAATCATATTTGAGGAAGTGTGTGTTGGTTTTCTTTGACGATATATTAGTGTGCAACTCGATGTGGGAGGAACATTTGGACCATGTCAAACTTGTGTTACAGGTATTGGAGCAGAGTAAGTGGGTGGCTAATAAGAAGAAGTGTGACTTCGGAAGGACACAGATCCGGTATCTAAGACATCAGATTTCAGAAAGAGGTGTAGAGATGGACCAGGATAAGGTCAAGGCTGTGTGGGAGTGGGAGGAGCCTAGAACTTTGAAGGCTTTGAGAGGATTTTTGGGTTTGACGGGATATTATAGGAGATTCGTGAAGAACTATGGCAAGATAGCCAAAGCCCTAACAGAGTTGTTGAAAAAGGGGCAATTCGTTTGGACCGAACGGGCCAGAGCTGCAATATCAAGGCTGAAGGAGGTTGTGACCTCAGCACCAGTTTTAACATTGGCAGATTTTAACCAGACTTTTCACATAGAGTGTGATGCATCAAGGGCAGGAGTAGGGGTAGTGTTGACACAAGGGAAGAAGCCCATTGCTTTCTCTAGTAAGGCCTTTGTTAACTCTCTAAATTTGCCTATTTTTCTGTGTTTAGAAGGTAATTTTAGTTTCTTATTTTCTAGAATTAGGATAGTTTATAGTTTTTTTCTTCAATTTTAGAGTTTTGTAAAAATAGTATTAATTTTGTGTTTTTAGATAATAAATAGTATTTTTTTATTGATGTTTTGTTCTTTTCTTTAAATGTAAAAATTTGTTTTTAGAGTTATAGGATTTTATTTTTAATTCTTTCTTTTATGCAGATAAAGGGCTGAAGATAATAAAGATGTGCAATTTAGATGGAGAGACAATGAAGCCCTGCAACAATTGATTTGGGCTTATCTGAGTTAGAAAAAAAAGCAATTGGGCCGATGATGCTGATTGAAAGAATAGTGGACCGCTGAGCTGATTCTCCATAAGTAAAACGGTGCATCTAAGGCATGATAGTTGCTGCCTTACTTGGGCTCCAACTTAATGAAGTGCAGCGTTTTGAAGAGCCTAATGTTGTTGTTGCTTAGGGAACTCACTCGAGCAAGTCATTTGGCAGAAAACAACCCTTCTCTAGGGTTCGTGAGAGAGTAAGGCGAGAGGAAGAAGAGGAGAGCTCCACTGGTGAGGTCCTGCCCGGAGAAGATGACCGACGAGAAAAGAGAGTTGACCGGAGCTGCCACGTGGGGTGATCGGAGGGCTGAAAAAACGTGAAACAAAGAGGCTCGCAAGGAGAAGCGTTGGATCATGTTGAGCGAAGCGTCAAGGTTCTCGACTTATCTTCCCTTTCCCCTTTCTTCCCTGTTCATTGTTTTCTGACCCTATATAAAGGGATGTAAATAGCTTTTGAAAAAGACACGAGTGGTGGGTGACACGCACCATTCTTAGCTCCGCGAGAGAGTTCTTGAGCGATTAGTTAGGGTTTTTCCGCTTTGCTTTCGATTTTGAGTAGAAATAGGTTTTCATTACTTTCATTGATTAGATTTCTACTGGCTACTGGATTGTGCAGAGGAGTTCCACGGAGTGACAGACTGTGGCTTGTTTCTTGGTGTTCTCTGGAATCGTGTTCTTGTAATTTTGTTTCAATTGCAATAAAATTTAGTTTCTTTTTAATTTCCTTGTTTTGTCTTTCATTTTCTGCCATTTAAAATTGATTCTTTGCAACACTATTATGATTTCAGGTTTTAATTTCTTTCTTGATTAGAATTTTGATTTCTTCATTCTAGAATTTAGTTTTTATGTCTGTTTTAGATTCTAAGTTTTACTTGACATTTTCTTGATGATTCTGTTGAGCTTATGATATGCAGGTTTGGTTAGTGTTTTTGAATCCTAATTAGCTTAGGAAGATGTATGTTTCTTTTTATTCTTTCGTGATGAATTAGGTTCTAGAATTAAGTAATGATTTCTACTTGTTTTTGTTATGATATTTCCAGTTGTAATATATCATAGTAATACTTGTAAATTAGGTCATGTTTTTGTCCTAAGTAGTTTAAATTTCTATTTTGTTTTGTTTTCTTTTCTTTACATTTTATTTTCTTCTTTTCTTTTCAAACATATTTCTTTTCTTATTTCTTTTCTTTTCAAATTTCTTTTGCAATAAATTTCTTTCCCCACCTTGTCTTGTAGATAATAATTAGTAAATATTATAAATAAAGTAGTAGAAGACTTAACTCTACATTTTTAAAACTTAATTTTGCCAAGTCCTTGGATTGATCCTTGGTTATCCCTATACTTCATTAGTGGGGAAATTGAGTTTGTTTTGATTTAAGTCGACAAAAACCAGGTTAACAGCCTTGTCGGAGGGGTCTTTAAATAAGTCAATATATGAGAAAGAGTTGATGGCTTTAGTCTTGGCAATTCAACATTGGAGACCCTAGTTGTTGGGCCAGAAATTTATAGTGTACACGGATCAGCGCAGTCTTAAATACTTGTTGGAGCAAAGAATAACCACCCAGAACCAGCAAAACTGGATGGCAAAGTTATTGGGTTATGACTTTAAGATTATGTATAAAGCAGGTACCACCAACTGGGTGGCTGATGCGCTGTCACGAAGAATGTTATGCAATGCTTATGAATAAAAGTATTGGTTTAAGAATGTTTAAAGAATAAATAAGAAACTTAAAAACAGTTATGATAAAATAGGCTAATTCCACTGCTTTTCCAAGATAGATTCATCATCGGTTATTCACAGATAATTGTTCAATTGATTATTATTCAAGTTTCAAATTAATTAAAGTACATTCTTAATTAATTTGAGGGCGATCATGCATTTAACCAAAGTAAATTCTCAATCAAATGCAAAACCTTTCTAGATTATTCACAATAAATTCAACCAAAGTACATTCTCAATCAAATTTTATTGTGTTTAATCATGTCTATTCTTAAATCTCCTAACCAAATTAAAAGCTAATCAATCAAAGTAAATTCTCAATTGATTATAGTTGAAATTATTACTAATCAACCAAAGTACATTCTCAATTGATAGTAAAAACCATTTAATCATATGAAAGTTCCTAAATTAAATCAAAGTAAATTCTCAATTAAACCTAGAAACCCTAGAACTCATATAATCAATATGCATGTAGATTCAAACACATTATGATGCAAAAATCTTTGCTTTTAACAAGATAGAGAGATGAAAGACATAGAGAGAACAACTTAAATCAATAATCAAAGTAAACAATTGCATTAACTGAACGTAACCTCAGAATCCGTCATGGAATTACAGCAGAATAGCCCTAGATGCTTAGCTCTCCATGAATGGAGTTGAATACAAGATGAAAGAAAAGTGAGAGGAGTATGAGAGAATGAATCAATTAAGTGAAGTCCCCTTTTCCTGCCTCCCTTGGGTCTCTTTATATAGGCTTGATTGGGCTTGGACTCTGAATAGTTTGTTGATAAGATATTTTCTGTTGATATATTATATCTTTCAAATATTCATTAGATTAAATCAGTTTTAAAGAATATTTGATAGATATTAACTTAATTATCTTATATCCTATATCTTCCAAATAACTAAAAGATTTAGATAATGATAAAATTATTTGGAAGATATTTTCTGTTGATATTCCCAAATTAAATTCAACAACTGAATTTTATCTTTTAGATTTTCTGACTTTCCAAAATTGCACAAATACCCTGAAATTTCCTCTATCTGCACTTTAGCCCCTTCTGAATTTTCCAAATAAAATCTGACTTTGGGCCTTGAATTGCCATTTGGACCAATAAAACTTATATTCTCAGCTGCACAAATAAACATTAGAACATCCAAGAATAATTTATGCACTAAAACTCACTTTTTACGTCTCTTTATTTCCCAAACCCAACAATTCCAATCATCACAAATTCACTTAAAATCAACCATTTAAGCACAATTATCCCATCAAAAATTTGAATTTTAAAGCATAAATGTGGGCATAAATATGCACTCATCACACCCCCACACTTATCCTTTTGCACTCCTGGGCAAAATTGATTAATTCCAAGACTTTGTTCTGAGTCATTTTATTCCATATTTGCATTTGGATCAAAAGAATGAGTAGCACTAGACATAGATCAATCATCTAGACATTACTTTGTCATGGACATGCAAATGAAATCACTCTATTCTTCACACATAAGTGGACCTTTTTGAATTCCCAAGAAAATGAAATATGAAAGATAACACTCAAGTCAATATGTATTTATTTCTCCTGAACTGTCTCAAGTGTTTTTCGCTTGTGTTTATACTCAAAATACCCATGTAAGTAGACACCCTTGATATTTAGCAAGACTCTAACATTCACACACTTCAGTAAACATGCAATTATTGATCATGAGGGCTTTTTAAGGTTTTATTGAGGCCAAGGCAAAGGTAGGAAATTTTCTTGGGAATCTGAGCTTTTGAAATTGACATAGAAAGAGTAATGACACTTGATTTCAAAAACAACTCTATTTCTTGCTCTTTTAAGGAAGATTTTTTTTTCTTCTTTTTTTTTCTCTTTTGTTTTAAAACTTCAACTTTTTCATCTTCCTTTTTACCCTTTTTATCGTTTTGTGGGTGAGGTACTCACCCACACACTTATTCATCACTTTACTTTTAACAGAATCCATTACTCTTTCTTCTTTCCTAAGGTAAGGAACATATGATTTTTCTTCTTTTCTCATTTGACAATGACTGGAAACAAGAAAAATAGGCTTAAGGCTCAAAGAGGGTTCCAATGGATTAATGTTAGGACAAGTTTATTTGGCCAAGTAGCTAAAACAAGAAATGCCTCAATCATATCAAATCATGCATATTCACCTCTGTTGCACAACATAGAATCAAGCTAACTATTAGAGTATCAACAAAACATGGGCAAATCACACAAAAAAAAAAGGTATGGCACATGGTGGTCCACCCTTAGCATTAAGCCCAAAACTCACATGGTTTCAAATTTCTTTCACAAAAGATTTAATCAGGAAATTCTCAAGTCAACTCAATTAGCAAATCATAGAAGCAATCCACTCATATCAACATGACTCATTTTTTTTTTCTCTTGAATTCATGATCATTCCAGTTACTGATTCAAACTCTCAAATCCAATGCAAATATTTATTTAAAACAAACAAAATAGACAAACAAAATAGGGAACAAAATTAATTGTTTCCCCACACCCCCACACTTAAACTATGCATTGTCCTCAATGTATGCCTTATATATAAAATGCAAAGAAAAAGTATGGGGGAACTTACCTCCTTCATGGTGGAAGGAATGCTAGTAGGACTTCATTGGAAAAGTCATCCTGGATAGGAATGTTATCTTTTCCTTTTTCAATCCTACTAAGATGGTCAACTACTACATTATGTGACCCACCTCTGTCTTGAATAGGAGTCAACTTGTCCTTCTGGTTCTTGACCATTGTGATTCCATATTTCTTGGGAACCACATGTATAAGGTCCACCCAAGTGCTGTCAGAATTTGAATATTTAAGACCTGTTTGTAGCAACTTGGTGTCCTTTTTCTTTACAACCCCCATCAGTTGAGGATTTAGTCTTCCTTGAGGTTGTCTCACTGGTTTAGCATCCTTCTCCAAAACGGGTGGCTGTACCACAGATGGCAACATCTTACTGCCTAAGGTATTCTCGGCCACCTTAACATCACACTCGGACGCCACAAAGGTATCATCTATTAATACCGCGTCCTCAATATCACCTGCTTTACAGTTTCCTTTTTCGTCCAAAATTAGGGACGACATATTTGAAAAAGAAAAATTGTTTACAACATCACTTGATAAATCAATACAAAACAAAGAATGATCTTTAATCTGGTGCTTCCCAGCTTCCAACACGTTGAACCGCACCTTCTCGTCTCCTATCTCCATTGTCAGTGATCCTGCATGCACATCTATCTTGGTTCGTGCTGTCATCATGAAAGGTCTTCCCAAGATAATAGTTGTTGGACTGATTCCCTCATCATCCTTCATGTCCAAGATATAGAAATCTGCAGGAAAAATTAACTTGTCTACTCGGACAAGAACGTCCTCAAGCACACCTGCAGGGTTAACTGTGCTACGGTTGGCCAGTTGAATGACCACACCAGTAGTCTTAAGAGGTCCCAAAGATAGAGAAGTAAACACTGATAAAGGCATTACATTTATGGAAGCCCCTAAATCTAGCATGGCATTGTCAAACTTTGAATTTCCAATAACACATGGAACAGAAAACATACCTGGATCCTTGCATTTTCGCGGTATTTCAATATGCTTCTTAATCAAACTTGACACATTTCTTCCCAAATTCACAACCTCATTATCCCTAAAACGCCTTCTATTTGTGCAAATTTCTTTCAAAAACTTGGCATATTTAGGAATTTGCTTAACAGCATCTAGCAAAGGAATATTGATCTCCACCTTTTTGAAAATATTTAAAATCTCTTGGTCTAATTCCTCCATTTTTTTGTTTCTCGGCTTCAACCGATTTGGATATGGAGGAGGTGGAGAATAAGAAGAAGAAGTTTTAGAAGAAGAGTTAGAAGATACTAACCTGGATTTATCAGTGGTAGTCTCAGGTGATGGTTCACTCGGTCCTCCATTGTCATCAATTTGCGCTCCTTCTTTCTCCTTATCTTCATCCTCTTGGGCTCCTTCAGGGCTTTCTACTTGCTTACCCGTTCTCAAAGTAATAGCACTTACATTTTGCGGGTTGATCACTGTTTGTGCAGGCAGTTTGTTTGATTCCTTAGCCTCTAATTTTTCCACCCTCTGAGTCAACTCTACAATTGATTTCTTGATTTCTGAATTTTGCTCAAGTATTGTTTTCATGAAATCTTGTAGTGACATTTCAGGTTGAGGTTGCTGCCTTTGTTGAGGTGGAACATAAGGTTGTTTATTCTGTTGATACCTATTGGAGGATGAGTCATGATAATTCTGGTATGGTCTATTTCCTCCAATCATGTTTGCAGCAAAAGCTTGAGATGAGTTTTCCACAGTGGTTTCCACCAAGCTAGGACATTCATCAGTATAATGGTTAGTTGAAATGCAAATTCCACACTTCTTAGCAATTTGTGGAGTTGAGGTTTTAAACAAACTTGCAATCTCGTCAAGTTTGCTTTCTAGCTTATTCAGTCTTTCATCTATCCTCTTTCCATCAACTGCACCATTATCAATTTCATGCACTCCCTTCAACAAAGTCACTGAATTTTCTCTTGTGCCATACTGTTGATTGTCTACTGCCTTCCGTTCTATTAGATCTATACCATCTTCTGGTGACCTGTCTAAGAAAGATCCTCCGCTTGCAGCATCTGCCCATGACCTATCAGTAGGACTTAAGCCTTCATAAAAGCTTAGAATAAAATCTTCCATTTGGAGTTGAGGGCATGAAGAACATAGTTTCTTGAATCTTTCCCAATATTCACTAAGATTCTCTCTATCTCTCTGTCTTATATCTTGAATTTCTCTGCGGATAGCTGATAATCTGGATGCAGGAAAATACTTCTCAAGAAAGAGTCTTTCAATAGTTTCCCAATTTGTAATCCGTGCAGAGAGATAATACCACCAATCTTGAGCTGCGCCTTGAAGAGTAAAAGGAAAAGCTCTCATTTTAAGGCTCTCTATTGTGATCCTGGGAGATCTAAAGTTTTCACACAACATGTGAAATTGTCTCAAGTGCTTGTGTGGATTCTCCCTTGATAACCCATTGAACTTTGGTAAGGCATTTAACAGGTCAGGTCTCAACTCCCACTCCTCATTAGGGTATTCAATGTTACTTCGGATAGCTGTATTGTGGGAGGTGGCTAACTGTCTGATGGTTCTTTGTGCCATATTGTTTGGGTTAGGATCAGGTAAAGGATTGGATGATATGTTTGTGACTGGAGATAATGAAGGTGGTATGGCTTCAGATGTAGGAAGTGTTCCCTCAGTAGAACACCCAAATTTCAATCTTCTCCGCAGCTTACGCAAATTCCTTTCAACTTCCGGGTTAATTTGATAAAATTCTCCCGGGTTAGCTCTGGTCATGCACTACGCAATCTGCTGGAAATTGTTCCTCTGTTACTTATCTTTTTCTTTTGTTCTTGCTTTAGATAAAGATTTCAAATAAGAGATAAGAGAGACTTGTTGGGTCCACTCCCAGGAAAGAGAGGTGCGTCACAACGGACAACTTAAGTACCAAGTCTTTCCTAGCCAGAGTGTATTCAAACTAGCCTCAAGTATTTCTCAAAAGAAATTCTTAATAAAAACAAGAAAAAAGATTTTTTCTTAAAATAAGAATGACTAAAGGCTACAAAATAACTCAAATTAAATTAAATGTATGTGCGTTAAATAAAACAAAATAAAGATGAAAAAAAAAAATAAAAAAATTAAAAAAATAAAAAGAAAAATCAAAATAAGAATCAAAATATTTAAAATACTAACCGTATTCCCCGGCAACGGCGCCAAATTTGATAGGCTGTCGTTGAAGCTATCAAATTAATACTACTTTTCAAGGCAACTTCAGTATTGCCAAGTAGTATTCAAGAAGGTAGATAGGGCTAAAGTAACCCTGAGTCGTCTCCCAACGAACACGGAATTGCTTTTGAATATCTGACTCTTATGCTATGCAATGCTTATGAATAAAAATGATGTTTGGAGAATGTTTAAAGAACAAATAATAAACTTAAAAACAGTTATGATTAAATAGGCTAATTCCACTGCTTTTCCAAGATAGATTCATCATCGGTTATTCACGGATAATTGTTCAATTGATTATTGTTTAAGTTTCAAATTAATTAAAGTACATTCTTAATTAATTTGAGGGCGATCATGCATTTAACCAAAGTAAATTCTCAATCAAATGCAAAACCTTTCTAGATTATTCACAATAAATTCAACCAAAGTACATTCTCAATCAAATTCTATTGTGTTTAATCATGTCTATTCTTAAATCTCCTAACCAAGTTAAAAGTTAATCAATCAAAGTAAATTCTCAATTGATTATAGTTGAAATTATTACTACCAACCAAAGTACATTCTCAATTGATAGTAAAAACCATTTAATCATATGAAAGTTCCTAAATTAAATCAAAGTAGATTCTCAATTTAAACCTAGAAACCCTAAAACTCATATAATCAATATGCATGTAGATTCAAACATATTATGATGCAAAAATCTTTGCTTTTAACAAGATAGAGAGATGAAAGACATAGAGAGAACAACTTAAATCAATAACCAAAGTAAACAATTGCATTAACTGAACGTAACCTCAGAATCCGTCATGAAATTACAGCAGAATAGCCCTAGATGCTTAGCTCTCCATGAATGGAGTTGAATACAAGATGAAAGAAAAGTGAGAGGAGTATGAGAGAATGAATGTATGAAGTGAAGTCCTCTGGGTCTCTTTAAATAGGGCTTGATTGGGCTTGGACTCTGAATAGTTTGTTGATAAGATATTTTCTGTTGATATATGATATCTTTCAAATATTCATTAGATTAAATCAGTTTTAAAGAATATTTGATAGATATTAACTTAATTATCTTATATCCTATATCTTCCAAATAACTAAAATATTTAGATAATGATAAAATTATTTGGAAGATATTTTCTGTTGATATTCCCAAATTAAATTCAACAACTGAATTTTATCTTTTAGATTTTCTGACTTTCCAAAATTGCACAAATGCCCTGAAATTTCTTCTATCTGCACTTTAGCCCGTTCTGAATTTTCCAAATAAAATCTGATTTTGGGCCTTGAATTGCCATTTGGACCAATAAAACTTATATTCTCAGCTGCACAAATAAACATTAGAACATCCAAGAATAATTTATGCGCTAAAACTCACTTTTTACGTCTCTTTATTTCTCAAACCCAACAATTCCAATCATCACAAATTCACTTAAAATCAACCATTTAAGCACAATTATCCCATCAAAAATTTGAATTTTAAAGCATAAATGTGAGCATAAGTATGCACTCATCAGATCCCAATGCTCATGTAGCATTTACTTTAGAGCAAGACCGATTGCACTATAAGGGAAGGCTAGTGTTGTCTGTAAAATCGGCCTGGATTCAAAAGCTGCTGGCCGAGTTCTACGTAACCCGAATAGGAGGTCATTCGGGGATGTATAAGACGTACATGAGGGTTACCCAATCGTTGTATTGGAGGGCAATGAAGAAGTCTATCACGGATTTTGTTGCAAGCTGTTTAGTGTGCTAACAACACAAGTACTTGGCTGCATCTCCCCAGGGACTGTTACAACCATTATCGATACCGAATGCTGTTTAACAAGAAGTAAGTATGGATTTCATTGTCAAGTTGCCAAAATTCCAGGGTTATGATGCGATGTTAGTGGTGGTAGACCGCCTGAGCAAATATGGGCACTTCTTACCACTCAAACACCCATATTCGGCTAAGATAGTGGTAAAGATCTTTGTTAAGGAGATAGTTCGCCTGCATGGGGTTCTAGTGTCCATTGTCAGTAGTGATCAGGACCCTTTATTTTTTAGCACGTTTTGGAGGGAATTGTTTAATATACAGGGACTCAACTCGGGATGAGTACTGCTTACCATCCTGAGACGGACGGTCAAACTGAAGTGATAAACCAAATAGTTGAAGGCTACTTAAGATGTTTATGCTCTGAGCAGCAAAGGAACTGAAGTGTGTTGTTGTCGTGGGCTGAGTATTGGTATAATACCAGCTATCAAGGAGCAACTAGATATACTCCTTTCGAAACAGTATATGGTAGGGCTCCCCCTCTCTGAGCAGGTTCATACTGGGAGAAACTCCAGTTGAAGTCATTGCCCAAGAGTTGCAAACAAGAGATGAAGCTCTTACACAACTAAAGTTTCATTTGAATAGAGCATAGGATTTGATGACAAAGCATGCGAACAAAAAGGAGTAAGTCGGCGGATGTCAAGGTGGGAGATTGAGTTTACCTAAAGATAATGCCTCATAAGCAATCCTCAATGCCATCCCGATTGCATCTGAAACTTTCAGTTTGTTATTTTGTCCATTTTCAAGTTGTGCAGCAGGTGGGGAAAGTGGCCTATAAGTCACAACTACTAGACACAGCTAGGATACATCCTGTGTTTTATGTATCCCAACTCAAAAAGGTAGTGGGGGTGCAACAGGTTGGAAAGGAGTTGCCTCCTGAATTAAAAGATGAAGGGCCAACCTTCTGGCCAATGAGGGTTTTGGAGGAAAGACAAGTGCAACAAGGGGAAGAGCGGGTTCAACAAATACTAGTAGAATGGCAAGAAGGACAGAGAGAAGGGTGTTCATTCATTGGCAAGTGTACCAAATTGTATCAAGTAATATAAAATGGTAAGACCAAGTATCATTTCCCAAGAAACTCGTGTTCCTAAAAAATCGTGTAATATCTTAATTAATTAAGACTAAAGAACGATTCCAATGATTAAAATTAAATCGCAATAAGAGTAAACCTAATAACTTGAATGTAAAATTTGATCAATTGAGGTTAAACACAAGAGTGAATGGATGATGTTGATAATATGAGATGATAATGTTGTTGGGGTTTAGATTTCACCATCCTTACTTTCATGCATATAAGAATTCATCTTCTTCATTAAATTGTTAATGTCACTCTCTAAATTACTTAGAACCAGATGTCTCGACGTAAAAAGTCTATCCTTAATTATTAGACCATAATGTCTTGCATCCCTAATAATCAATTTTGCATTATGAAAAGAAGCTTAAGACAACCAAACATTTTATCCCTATGTCTAGGCAATAGTCCCTTTCGGTGAAATTCTCCAAATCCTGGTTCCTAGGTATTTCCCAATAACAAAGAAAGTCATACATCATGCTATGAGTGACCAAAACATAACAAGCATTGAGTAAAGGAGAAAATCACTAACAATTAATGAAAGAAGCATAAAATAATTCAAAACATATTCAAATACATGAAAGTTTAGAGGTTACATTCCCCAACAACAAATGAGTTTAGTTCTCCATTGCATGGAGAATCTAGGTGTACAATGATGGAAGAATGAGATAAAAACCCTAGAAAGATAAGAAGATAGCTCCCTGATAACGGTTGAAATATCGTTATTTTTATACTTAATTTTGATATTAAAAACACCCTTTATGAATTAGAAACTAGCTTGAACTCATGTTTTTACTTTAGTTTTGTGAATAAGAGAGTTGAGGTTATACTTGATGATTTTATCACTAAATTCCCTTGTTTTGGTAGGCTATTGGAATGATTTGAAAGAAGAGTTAAAGTACCAAATAGTTAGAATGCAGAAAAGTCGACCAGAATGCAGAAAAGTCAACTAGAGTGTAGAAAAGTCAACCAGAATGCAGAAAAAGGGCGCTGAGCGCCAATTTCTTCTGTCTCACGCCTGAGCGCCACTGCTGAGCGTTAGTTTAGTGCCGCAGCTATCGTTGGGCGCCCTTTTGGGGCGCTGAGCGCCAATTTCGTGGGTTTGGACCTGTTTTCTGTTATTTTTATGTTCTATTTAAGGACTTGGACGTCCGAGGGATTGTATCTTTTGATGGCTTGAGCACAGAAACATACCTTTCACCCCTTGGGGGTAGATTTGGGGATGTGATAGCTCTACTCTTCTCTTTCTAGGGTTTTTCTATCTCTTTCATTCTTCTATTGTTCATCTAGTTTCTCCATGATGATGGGGAACTAAACCTTATTTGTTTAGCCTCAATTGATCAAATTTGCATTCATGTTTATTTTTATTGCATTTGCATTCAAAAACCCCAAAAATTGTTCTTAAGTCTTAATTGATTAAGCGATTACATAACTATTTAGTGACGTGAGTCTCTTGGGAAACGATACTTGGTCTTACCATTTATTATTACCTGATACAATTTGGTACACTTGTCGGAGTGTTAACACTTTCGCATGCCAAATCTACCTCCAAAGGGTCGAAAAGTGTGTTTCTGAGCTTCAGTCGTCAAAAGATATCAACCCTAATGTGTAGAAGCCTTTAAATAGATCAAAATTGAATCATGAGCCAACGTCGTTGGCGCTCAGCGCCCTAAGTGGGGGCAACCAGGCGTCCTGCGGTGTGGCTGGCTGGCGCTCAGCGCCCCTGGAGAGGGTGCCCAGGCGTGCTTACGAGATGAGTGGCGCTCAGCGCCCCAAATGGAGGCAAGCAGGCGCCCTTACGAGACTTCCAACGCTGAGGGCCCCTAAAGAGGGCAATCAGGCGTGGTTGCGTGACAATCAGCGCCCAAGGCCCCAAAAAAGGGCAACCAGGCGCCCTGTGCCTTCTTTAGCCTTCTTTCCTGGTGGTTTTGTTGTCCCCCTGGGTTCCAACTCCTTGGTACTTTACTCCTCCTCTTTCAAAACATACCAATAACCTACAAAATTAAGGAAATCAGTGATAAAAATCAGTAAGTATAACCTATATTCACTTGTTCACCAAATTCCAACTAAAACAAGAGTTTAAGCAAGCTTCAAAGTCACAAAAAGTTAATTTAGTATCAAAATTGCATCATAGATAACGGTAAATTCAATCGTTATCAAAGGGGCGACATGGGAAGACAGGGCAACAATACAAGACTAGTATCTAGATCTTAACCTTGAGGACAAGGTTGAAAAAGAGGAGGAGGTAATGTTAGAGAATGGAGAGTTTATGTGAGAAGAGGAAAGCATTAATAGCCTAACTGGCTAGGTAGTTAGGAGATGTGGGAAAGAGGGAATGTATAAATAGAATTCTTGTATTGTTTTACTTACGTTTTGACAGTTGTTGACTTGATAGAAGTTTTAACTCTATTGGGGAGGTTAAGTTCCCAATTGAGATTGTACAGAGTATTCTTTCTATTATAAATACAAGATTAGCATACTTTGGTCTTTTGTGTGTGATTTCTGTGTGCGATTGTTCGTTTGGTTAGGTTTAAACCATAGAAACCTAACAATCACTCAAAAGTTGCATGGCTTGGTCCTCTCTTTTTTTTTCTATGAGAAATTAGAGTAAAAACTCTACACAAACACTTTTATTTGCACTTCTGGCTGGAAGTTATCTAGCTCATCCTTGCAACTTTGTGAAATACTCGGTGATTGTAAGATCGCCTTGTATAAGAGTAGCAATATTAGCCTTCAACTCAGAAATGTGAAACAAATTTTCCTGGAAATATCTGGATTTTAAATCATTCCAGATATCCTCTGCTTTATCTATCCATAATACACTTTGGCAAATTTGCTTAAAAATGGAGTAGAGAATCCAGGAAACAACCATTTTATTGCACCTTTGTCAAGCCACATATTTCTTATAATCCATTTTAGGTTCAGTCAAGGTCCCATCCACAAACCCTAGTTTGCTTTTCGTGCTCAACACTGTTTTTCCATCGATGTACTCCATGAATGGTAATTATTGCCATCAAGAACGGGGTGAAACAAGACAGGTTGTAGAGTTTTCGTTGGGATGAATATACATGCAATTATCTACAGCATGTGTTTGACTTATTTTTACCATGGAAGAAAGAAAACAAGAAATAAAACAAGAATTGGAAAGAAAAGAAACTAAGAAGAAGAAGAAAAAATAAACGAGAGATGACGCAAGAGAGCTCTTCCAGGAAGAGTTCTTATACCATATCATAAAAATGCCACTTGAGCAGTGTTCAGCATAGGTGATTGAAAATGACCAACATGATCTTCAAAGGAAAATAACATGTAGTAGAAAGAGAAAGAAAACAAAAGGATTTTCATTACTATTCTGTGACAAAAATACAGAAAACTAGACTTATATACTAAACTGTCATAACTGAAAAGGGAAAACATGACAGAATTTTTCTAAAGTTAAGATGTAGTGCAAGCATAATTGATCAAGGTTTGGTCATAATTTCTCACTCAAGATATTTTGTTTGTGAGCTTTCAAACAAGAGATGTGAAGTTGTTTCCGTACTAATAACAATTATTCTCTGAAATAATTTGGATTAAATTAGATTTCAACTTTTCAAAGCTAAGAACTAATGATATATTTATTAAAAAATGAGTGAAAAAAATGTATAAAATATTATGAGATTTCTCTAATTTTTTCTCTTAGGTCCTTCTCTTCAAATTTCTACTTATTTCTCTTTACATTTTCTTCCTATTCTCAAATACTTGTTCCTACCGACTAAATCTAATTCATTAGCATTTAAATAACACTTTTAGAACAATATTTTGTCAATATAATTGTTTTTACGAAATTTGGTATTCGTGTTAACAAAACTTTATACAAAATAAAAAACTAGCACAATGTTATTGAAAAAATGAGTATTGATGAATATATTAATATTTTTAATTACTTTTATTCTTAAAATATTTTATTAAATAAAAGAATACGATTATGAGATTAAAAAAATACTTATTCTTGACTTTCGGGGTTCTTAATATATATTTTGTTTGGATATTACTTCTCATATATTTTAATTAAATCACTTCTGAAAAATAATATGTGAAAATATTTTACAAGTCATTCTAATAGTTTCTTTTGTAAAAAATTAGTAAAAACAAAATTATGAATTTAATTTTTTACAATAAAAACATAAAATTATTATAATTATAATTATAAAAGTAAATATAAATCATTTTTATAATTTTATTATAATTAATTATTTAAATTTTAAAAAATAATAATTTAAATTTTAAAAAATAATAATTTAAAAAAATATCAAATTAAAATATCAACTTTAAAAAATATCATATAAAAGGTAAAAGTGATAAATTAATTATTTTAATTTATAAAAGTAATTATTTAAAAGATAAAAATGAAAAAAAAAATATTATACTAAAATAAAGAATCTCAAATATAGATAAATCAAACAA
>NW_025904960.1:7956-28353 GCF_018835915.1 Vigna umbellata
CCTTCTTCACTTCTTTCACCAAATTCACCTTAAAACCTGCACAAAAACACTGAAATCAAGCATAAACCTGTCCAGCTCTCTTATTTCCAAAAATATAAAGAAAAGCATGATTTCAAGCTAGTTTCTAAGTGTAAAGGTTGCTTTTAGTGTCAATTTTAATCATAAAAATAACAGTTTTTCAACTGTTATCAGTGGGATAGGGAATTTATCTAGTACCATGGCTCGGTTAAGGGCCCTATAATCCACACAAAATATCCAGCTGCCATCCTTCTTCTTCACTAATATTACCGGACTCAAATATGAACTGTTGCTCGACCTTATGACGCCCGTTTTTAGCATTTCGGCCACCTGTTTCTCAATCTCCCCCTTCATCACATGGGGGTAACGGTACGACCTTACATTCACGGGATTCGTATCCTCTTTTAATGGAATATGATGAACCATGCCCCTATTTGGAGGTAGTCCGCTCGGCTCGTGAACTACGCTCGCGTGCTGATCCAAAATTTGATTAATGTCATGATTCTGCTTCTTTGACATCTCCGGACCAAACTGTCCTTCTCCCTGAGCGTACGATTTTCTTCCCTCGTCCTTTTCTATCTCCCCAAACTCCCACACCAGCAACCAGGCCTCCACTTCTTTCATTTTGAACAATGCTTCGGGTTCCACTAATCTCCGAGTTAAAGTAGGATCTCCTTTAATGGTCAAGTTCCTCCCTGCTTGACCGAACACCATGGTTAGCTTGCCCCAATTCAATGTTACTTCTCCCAGCTTAGCCAGCCATTCTACCCCAGTATCACGTCAACTCCGCCCAGTTCAAAAAGGTGGAACCGTTCGGTGATCACCGCCTCTCCCATGCGAATCATTACTTCTTCACAACACCCCCTCGTCTCCTTTCTCTGCCCATGTCCCAAACTCACCCTATAGGGTTGTGTATCTACTACGGTTAATGCTAGTTCCTCTACCAATTCTTTTCTTATGAAGTTGTGGCTGGCACCACTGTCAGTCAAAATCAGTACCTATTTCGTCCCTATCTGTCCATGCAATTTCATCGTTCTGGGTAGGGTGAGCCCCCCTCCCGAGGATGTCGATAGCTCCATTTGGTTGAGTTCAGTCTCAGCTTCTTCTTCCCCGCCTGATTCCTCGTCCTCTGCCAGTATAAGCATCCGAAGACTCCTTTCTGAACAACGATGGCCTGGACCAAACGGTCCCCCACACCTAAAACACCTCCCTTCTCCTGCACGTTCCTTCCTTGGTTGTTTGAGAACGATCGTTCTCCTTCTCTCCTCGGAATCCCTTCCTTTCCTCCTGTCCGCCACCTCTTTGCGATTCCCGTTCGGTTCTGATTATGCCGACTGGGGTCCGTCCTCATTACTGAACCTCTCGGTTTTCCCTACGTCTGGCTCTTGCTTATGATTCCACCTCTAGTCTTTGTACCCCCTTGGAACTCCTCCATGTCCCTTGTCAGTCTCCTTACGTCCATCAATTCCCTCGAGTCAAGCAATTTGAGTTCCTTACGGATCCCCTCCTGCAATCCTGCCATGAAGTATCCCATCAGCTGTGCATCAGGTATTTTTTCTGCTTGGCCGACCAATACTTTGAATTCTTGGATGTATTCTTCCACAGTCCCTAACTGTTTACAGGCCGCCAGTCTCTCGAAGACGGTTCCCCGACTTCTTCCTCCAAAACGGATCACCAACGACTCCTTTAATCCTATCCACGAGCGGTTCCTGGCTCTCCCTCCAAAACCTTAACCAGTGTCCCGCGATTCCCTCCATGCTGATATAGGCTAGGCGCAATTTTTCTTCCTTCGACACTGATAACAGTTGAAAAACTGTTATTTTCATGCTTAAAATTGATACTAAAAGCAACCTTTAACACTTAGAAACTAGCTTGAAATCATGCTTTTGGTCATATTTTTCGAAATAAGAGAGTTGGGCAGGTTTATGCTTGATTTCAGTGTTTTTGTGCAGGTTTTAAGGTGAATTTGGTGAAAGAAGTGAAGAAGGATAGAGATGGAATCATAAAAGACATCAAAAAGTGCAAAAGGAGAAGCCGCAACTGCCGCTCAGCGGCAGTTTACCGCTAAGCGGCACTCAAGCAGTCACGTTGGATCCGCTGAGGGGTGATTTGGCCGTTGAGGGGAAGAAAACAACTCACGCACTTACCACTGAGCGGCACTATTTTGGGCTTGGGCCTAATTTTCTGTAATTTTAGAATACTATATAAGCTTTAGGACGTCCTAGGGTTTGTATCTTTGGCAGAGACGAAGCAAACACTCTCTTTTCCACCCCTTGAAGGAGGATTTTGGATGCTCAGGCTACCTCTTCACCTTTCTAGGGTTTTATCTTTCATTCTTTCATTATTGTTCATCTAGTTTCACCATGAATATGGTGAACTAAACCTTGTATTGTTGTTGGGGAATCAATGTAGTCTTGTGAAACTCTCATATTTACTCACATGTATCAATTATCCACTGCGAATTTTATCTCACCCACACAATTTTTTTTTACCTCCTAACTCTCTTGAGCAGTCAAAGACTTGTCAATAAAGGTTGTAAAATGTATAGCACTCTTTAAACAATTCGACACTACACAACCATTTTTTTATTAATTTGATGTAAATATGTTTGCCTTAAACATTTTTTTTCTTCAAAATAAACTTATTAATTAAGTTGCAACAAAAATAATCGAGTGGTTATTATAATTAATAAATGTCAGTCATCAATAAATTGTAACTTCAAATAATATTATTTCCAATTTTAAAATTAATAAAATTAAAAAATATATATTTCACAATGTGTGTTATAATGTATAAGTTAATATACTTTAATTTTTAACCAAAATAAAGGTAACCATAAGTTTGTGATAAATGATTTCATGTTTACTTCACATGTATAAACAAATTTTTTTGGAAGAGATTTCTTTAATATGCTTTTTTATTTTATCACAATTCACAAGATTACTCATAAATAAAGGTAAACTAGAGAGGTGGTTAAGCTATTAATGTATACCATATTAACATGTGTTTTGTTGTATTAAATGATGGAAAATATCTTATTCTAAGTATGCAAAGAGTTATTGGTTGGCTTATCAACATGATGGATCAAAGTTTCATGAAAAGGCAAAGATAATGGCAGTTTGAAACTAGAGAGTTTCTTAGACACTTATTGCATTCATGGCCTCAAGTTTAGTTTGGAGCATAGAGAAACGATACTTGGTCTTACCATTTATTATTACTTGATACGATTCGGTACACTTGCCGAGGTCTTAACAAGTTTTTGACTCTGTTTTCGAAGATTAAAAATTTGTTTCTCATGCCCCTATCTAGGGCGCTCAATGCCGGCTACATGTCACGCAGCTCGCCTGATTGCCCCACTTAGGGCACTGAGCGCCAGCGACTTTGGCCAATGATCTATGTTTGATCTATTTAAAGACTTTTAGACATTAGGGTTGGTATCTTTTGACAGTTGAAGCAAAAAGACACAATTTTCGACCCTTTGGAGGCAGTTTGGGATGCGGGAGCTTTCCTTCTCACTTTCTAGGATTTACATTCGTTTATTCTTCCATTGTACACCAAGATTCTCCATGACAATGGAGAACTAAACTCCTTTTTTGTGTCGGATAATGTAACCTCTAAACTTTCATGTATTTGAACATGTTTTAAATAATTTATGCTTCTTTCATTGAATGTTAGTGATTTTCTCCTATTCCTAATGCTTGTTTTGTTTTGGTCATTCATGACTTGATGTTTTATTTTTTTGAGTATTGGGAAATATCTTATGAATCATGATCTGGAGGATTTCACCCAAAGGGAATATTGCCTAGGGATAAGGATAGGACGTTTGGTTGTCTTAAGCTTCTTCTCTTAATGCGAAATTGGTTATTAGGGATTCAAGGGATTGACGCCTAATAATTAAGGCTAGGATTTTTACGCCGAGGAATCGGGTTCTAAGTAATTTTGTAAGTGACATTAACATTCCAATGAAGAAGATGAGTTCTAATATACATGAAAGTGATGTATGTGAAATGTAACCCCAACAACATCATCATCTCATATCATCTCAATATTATTCATTCATTCTTGTTTTAGCCTCAATAGATCAATTTTACATTCAAGTTATTATGTTTATTTTTACCGCAATTAAATCTCATTCAAATAAATTGTTCTCCAGTCTTAATTAGTTAAGTGATTATACAATTGTTTAATAACACGAGTCTCTTGGAAAATGATAATTGGTCTTACCATTTATTATTATTTGATACGATTCGGTACACTTGCCGATTTATTAACAAAAGTAGCATCTAATAACAATAACTTGCAAAGAGAAAGTGTAAGGATTTTAAAAAGATTAAACGATGGGTTTTATAATATGAGTAAATAGAAAACGTTTTGAATAGAAAAGTAGTAAGTTGTATATTTTTATAGTGGTTCACTTAACCTGAGTTACGTCCAATTCTCTCTTAAGAACTCTTAAAGGGGTTCCACTAATATTTTTCAAGATTACACAAGTTTTGTCACTTTAGCATTTAACTGAGTATTCTCACCACTTTTGGTTACAACGAATATTAGTACCACTCTTGGTTTAGTCAACACGACTACAACGAGTTTAGCCTCTCTAGTATATTATCCTAGACAAACTGTCCAAACATTCAACTCAACTTGAGTTGAACAATCAAGTATTTGAGTTCTCTTTAGAATTTACAGCAAATCCACAAATGGATTTTCTACAAGTTACCCTTTATTTTTTACTTTGTAAATTTAAAAAGAAAAAAGAATTCTTTAAGATTAAGTGTATATTAATAAAATTAATTTTATATTTAATAAACACATTACAATAACTAAATACCAAACATATATATCTCAATTATTAATGAAATTTAAACAAAACTAATAAAATATATCAATATTTGTTATATTAAATTGATAATTTATTTAATTCCTTTTATTGAATTAAAAAAAACATACCATGAATTGCATTATGAGTATTTACATCCTAGCAAAATTGACACTTTAATATCCACACATCATATTGAGCATGATAGAATAAAATATAGACTTGCATCTAATTCTTGTTCCGTAATTGTCCAAGGCTTCACAATATCATTAGAAAACTAGAACCAACAATATTCTAAATCGTGTTTCGACTTAGTTTTAATTACCTAATATTTTAAAGAATCGCCTCTCATCTACTCATATTAAAGTACTCCATCAATATTTAAAATATTCATAAATATTTATAATTTAGATTAAAAGTATATTAAATATTTACATGTTTTAAATAATACAATTTAAAATTTAGTAATTTTTACAAAATAATTTTTCTAATTACACATTAAAACAAATTATTAAATAACAATTCATTTAAAAAAATAATTAATCATTATATGAAGTAAGTTAAAAATTATTTTATAAACTAAAAATTATAAATATTCAAAACCGTATTTATTATAAATAAAAAATTATAATTATTTTTTGAAATAATATCTAATATTAGGTACCAAAATTTGGACAAAGGCCTACGAGGGCATTTATATGCAGGTGTGAATTTGTATTTTTAAATTAAAAATACAGTTTAGTCGACGGAGACTAAGGGTTAATTATTGATTCATAATCATTAATTGCATGTGTAAGAAAGCTTTTGAGATGCAATGAATCTTGTTGCCACCTAACCACAGAAACATTACAATAGCCAAAGCTTTCTTATGTTACCTCTTGAATATGGTTACAACTTTGTTTTACTATTGTTATAGATTTTGTATCCAAGGTTATTGCTTTCTGGAAAAAAGTTTCCAAAGTTGTTTATAATGTTTAGAAAAATAAATTCTGGAATTGATAGGGTGTTGAAAGAAATATGACAGGTGCAGGAAGCAATAGCCATAAAATAGTGATTGTTTCTAAGCCCATTACAAGTTTAACTTTCAAATATCAAACCCAAACAATGAAAGAACTTATTAACAAAACAACCTCTCTAATATATCAAAGGGTTATGATAGGTTGAAATCTTCATCACTTTAATAGATCCTTCATCAATATCTTCTTCAACAAAATGCAATTTGAAATCAATATTTTTACTTTTAATCTATTCATGGGATACTTAGTTATTTGATGATAATATGACACAATTATTGTCATAATAGATTATGATAACTTAGCGATACACAATTCAACTTCTCAATTATCCTCGTTAGTTAGAATGCTTCTTTTACAACTTGAGTTATGACAATATACTCAACTTTAGTTGTTAACAATATCTACCTTTTATAAATTGGTCTTTCAGCTAACAACTGTTTGACTATCATAAACAACTTTATCAAATGATCTCTCTAATTATATTAGGATCTACTTAATAAGAATCTTAAAATGAGTTCATAAAAGATTTGATATGAACCTGCTAACCATACTCACTGTGTTATGTTAGGTCAAGTATAAATCATTGTATGTATCGTGAAACTAACATTTATAAATGGAAATTGTTTATCACTTATCCTAAAATGTTGTGCCAAATGTGTAGAAATAGGTTCATGTCAAAAAATTTAAGGACTTTTTTCTATGATTATAAGCTTTTGTTTTCTCTATATGACATCAATCCCCAAAATCCTCGTAACAATTTAAAGATCTATCATAGTAAATTCTCCTTTCAACTCAACTCATTCACTCTTTTGACTTCAAACATATTATTTACTAGCTATATGAATAACATCAACATATAAAAATAATATTATGAATAAACCTTCTGCCTTAAATTTAAAGTAAATTATCATATTTCTTTCTCATGAAACTAACACCGAACAATGTATTATCAAATAGTTTGTTTCATTGTCTTGGTGACTGTTTCATTCCTTAGAAAGATATGTTTAGCTTACAAACATAATATTTCTTGTCTTTTTCCTCAAATCCTCTTGGTGACTTCATGTAAATGGTTTTATCAAGATCTCTATACAAATATGGATAACAATAAACTTGTATTCAAAGTAGTATCTAAAATAATTTCAATTATTTTTACAGAATCTCCACATTAACTAGAATAAGTATAAGAATAAAAATAGGTGTGAGTGTACATGTGCACAAACATGTCTACCTGTGTGTAGTGCTTGTCTTAATTTTGTTTTATTTGACAAAACTCTTCTTTTATTTCATTCTCTTTCTCTCCATTGTTTAACTCATTTGATATTTACCAAATTCACTCAAATCCTCCAAATACTTTCTCTCTCAACATTTTCAAAAGTAATTGATGTGGTAATTGTCATGAAATTTTAGTCATGTGTAATTGTTTACTCTTTTGTATAATTAGTTAACAATTATACAATTTTACTTGATATTCTATTTTAATATTTATGTAATTATAATTTTTTCCTTAATATTTAAAATTGAAAACAAATGTATATATTTTTAGGACATCTTTAATAATTTCATATTTCTCTTTTGTGACTTTTATTTTTTATGAAAAAAAAAATATTTAGTTAATATTTGGAATGGCATAAAATTGGATACATATGGATACAAGGATATCTAACAAGAATGGGGGATAAGACACATTTTATTACCGAGAAACATGAATATGATTTTTGATTCTAGAATGGATATGATAAAAAAAACTCACCCACCATGTTCTAATCCCTACATACAAAATGTCATCTTGACATTCATATATTCCAACTTAACACAACAACCATGAGTGTTAAAATCCTAACAAGTTTATGTTTCACTATTGGATTGGAGAGAATACTTCATTATAATAATTATTTTTTCTGAGTAAAAAATCTAGTCACTATCATCTTTGATCACTTCCTAGAATTTAGAGGTAGCTAATCTCATCTTTAACAAACTCATTTGCTCAAAACATTTTATCAAAGCACTTTTTGGATTCACATCTTCCTCTTCCTCTCTTACCAAACTAATGTACTCAAGGTATAGTCCATATTGAAATACTAGCATTGGTGTCCTTGAATTCTATAACAAAGTCTACACCATCAAAGAAACAATGGCTGAAGAACTTTCTTCTTCCAAACTACCCCACCTTTGTTTTTTCATGAAATTTCTACTAATCAGGTGATGACTGGGAACATATTGTCTTTCATTTGAGCATCAACAATAAAACCTTACGGAAGTCATATTGTTCTGAATAAAAAGAGAGCTCTACCGTAACAAGTTTAGTGCTTCTACAATCTTGGAGACATAAACAAATGCATATAAAAAGGTAAAGGCACTTAATATTAGATATTTTTCATTTGGATTTCACATTTGGTACAATGCCAAATTATCAATGGCATTGAACATCACTTTTGTCATTCTTTTTGTATTTTAAACTAGACCATCAACTTTAATCTTAGAAGGAAAATTAATTTGCATAACCTAAAGAAAGAAAAATAACCAAATTTTCACTTCTGTGCAAAAAAAAAGAAAAAAAAAAGAGTATTTATTATAATATTCTGCATAAAACCACTTATTACTTCTACTCTTTTGGTGCAACCTCAAGAAATGAACATGCTGTTCATGTTACATGCACACAATATCCTACTGAGTAAATGCTTTCCCTGCTTCAAACTTTATATCTTATCACTGATTCCATGATCTTTATACATGTTCGATGCACACAGCTCAAATAGTGGCCAAATCCAGAAATGAAAAAAATAAAATAGCAGAAATAAAGTAGGGTTGAGTTTTTACCAATCATGACTTGCACATAGATATAAAACTCTTCAACACTTAGAAAGTTTGTTAATACAATATAACTTCCATGCCAATCCTACATATTGTAACATATCAATCATTGTTGTAAAATCTGGTAGTGAATGTGTTGCTTTTATACATGGTTTATCATCAACTAAGTTACAATAGTGATTATGTATCTCCAACATCTTTAACTGAAGCTTTGAATTTCAACAGCCTGTAAATCAAAGTCATTGATTATATTGTAAATAGAGATGAAAAAAGTTGAACAAAAATACAATCCAGAAAGTTAAACAAAATTGAACATGAATCTAATACTATGTTAATAGTTAAACAGCAGGGTATCCGCCAAAGAAATGTTCAACAGGACTAATCTTCAGAAAAATAATATTACGTAACAATTTTCTGATATCAGTAAAGTTGGTTAAAGGAGGTTGTTTATGTTCAGAAAAGTCTAGCTATAGTTGCAGAATAAAGATATTATTTGTAAATTAGTCATAAATGCTTTCTGTTTTACTTAATCAAACACTTCATAGTTTTTCTATTTAAACTATTCATATAACACTTCATTTTAGCTATTTGTTTTGTGTAGTCTTATGCCATGTTTCATATATGATTCTCCACAGGTATGCATTTGAGTTCACAACCCCATTACCATGTGCTTTCTATACATCAGAATCGGTATTAAAACCAATAAAACCTAGAGGTTTACCAATTATGTCTCTTGTATTTTCTAAGCCTGTCTCCATGCATGTCCTAAGAAGCGATTGGAAAAAAATAAACTTAATCATTTAGTCTCTAGAGTTACAATGATTTCCCTTCTAGCTTATATACTTAAACATTTCCTTTTAATCTCTCATCACATCATTCTTTTAGTTCTTACAATGAGGACTAAAGAGTGCAGGATTAAAGCAGGATTTTTAAGTATAACAATGAAAGAAAAATAATTATAAGAACCAACTGAGTAATATAGCCTAGAGAAAATTAAAAGGTTAGGGGCATGCATCTTACCTTTTTGGTTGGACATACAAGGCAGTTTAAACCTGTCAGTGATTTCTAATAGAAAAATCACCAAAAACTATCTCATTTGGTACTCAAACAACTTGAGACTTCATAATTACAATTATACTTTGTCTTTCAATAGATTGTAAAGATTATGGGCATTCTAATAGTGAAGACAAGTCTTAGTGACAAATGCTTCCAAACAATATGAACGCTAACATGTAGGTTCCAACTGCACTAAATCTTGATGACCATTGAATATTCAAAATTGATAACCTAATTAGACGACAATTTATATGCTTAATACATGTATAAAGTAGGAACCTCATTCCTTTAATAAAAAAGTGTATTACACTTAAAAATGGAAAATTTATCATAAATAAAGTTAAAGGTATTTCTAAGGAATCCAGCAAAAACAGTGAGTGGAACCAACACTCATGTCAAGATAACCACTCCCAAATTAAAATCTGCAGTTCTTTTTTATCAGAAAGGGGCAAACTTAGATATATACAAAGGAAGAGAAAAAACCAAAAAGGTATATTCAAATGAAAAATTACATTACAGAAATTAGATATAAAGGGGAAATGAAAAGAAAGAAAAATTAGATAGACAACTTACATTTAAAAGAATGTCTTTAACAGAAATACTTCAGACATATACGTAGAACCGTTCTTAGTGAACAAAAACATAGGGACACAAGCAAAACAGATATTTATGAAAAATGCATCAATATTTTTAGATAACAAGAGACCAAAATGCAATGAAATTGCAACATAATTTCCAAAATAATATTTCAAAAACAAATCCATTCAAATGATGAGAAAGCATAAAAAGAAAGTCTGTCAATACTTCTTACAACTTATGAATCATTTATCTGACAAAAAATCCAGTAGCTGCACTTAACATTCAAGAACATTCTAATAATCTGCTGATAAACATAAAGGTGCCTGGTGTCACAGCACCGCCAAAAAGCAATAATAGCAACACAAAGTAGTAGAGCTGTGCAAGAATTATTAAACAGGAGTCCATTTATAGCTGAAAAATTACATAAGCAAATAAAATACATGTCTTATTGACTCATTCAGTCAGAAAACTGGAATTCAAACTATCGTGTGATTTTACTAAATTTTCTTAACAATTATTATACACTGCCACCAATCAGCATATGCTCTATCAGTCATGAATGCTACATTTCTAAAACTACAACAATTACATTCAGGAAAAAAAGAATAAAAGAGAATATGATGTATCTGGTTTTCTTGGCATTAATCTCCACCAACAACAAAACTTCCTCAATGCAGGCAGGAAACAAGGTTCCTACTTCCTTCTAATATGGCATCATCCTTGACTCATGAAACACGGTGATCGCACAACGAAAGAAAAACGCTAAGGAACAATCACAAGAATCATAACGAACAAGAATTCAAAGACATTATCACATGGTTAAAAGAATCAGTCACTCATCAGCTTTCTTGCCATCAGAATAGTAATTCAAGTACCACCGCACAAATTTCTTCAAACCACTATGCAGATCTGTGGTCGGCTTATACCCAAGCTCCCTCTGGGCGTAGCTAATGTTGGCATGTGTAAACTGAACATCACCATTCCGTGGCAACCTCATTATATTCCTCTTTGCCTTCACCTTCAGAAGCCTCTCCAAAATGCCCACAAGATCACTAACCGGCACCGGTGAAGTATTCCCCAAATTGAACACCCTCAACTGTGCAGGCCCCCTCTTCTTCCCCCCACTCCCTGTGCTTTTTTCTGCCGTATCTAGAGCTCCTAAACAACCCCTCACAATATCATCAATGTAAGTAAAATCCCTCGCAACGGTGCCATGATTGGCAGCCTCAAATATAGGTATCACCTTCCCCTTGAGAATATCCCTTGTGAAGAAGAAGTAAGCCATATCAGGCCTACCCCAAGGGCCATAAACAGTGAAGAACCTCAAGCCAGTCAATGAAAGACCATAGATATGGTTATAAGTGTGAGCAATCTCCTCACCAGCCTTCTTAGTGGCAGCATACAAACTAGCAGGCTGATCAGTCCTATCCCTCTCAGAGAATGGAACCTTAGTGTTGAGTCCATAAACTGAGCTACTAGATGCCCAAACAATAGCAGGTTGCGGATTCACACTCTTACAAACCTCAAGCAAGTTCACGAAACCAGCAATGTTGCTATGCACATAAGAGCCAGGATTCTCCATGGCATACCTCACACCAGCCTGAGCAGCCAAGTGCATAACGTGAGTGAAAGGAACAACCTCAAAAAGCTTCCTCAAGAGTGCTTCATCATTGATATCACCCTCAACTATGTACACTCCAGTGCGCTCCAAAAGCAACTGGCGTGCACGTTTCAGAGAAGGGTCGTAATAGTCATTGAAATTGTCAATTCCCAGAACCCCATCACCGCGGCGTTTCAGAGCCGCAGAAACATGGGTGCCGACAAAGCCGGCGGCTCCAGTGACCAAAACGGCAAACCCATTTCGGGACCGGACCCGGGCAGAGGCTCGGACCCGTTTCTCCCAGACGGGTCCGCCCCAGTTGTAGGTCCTCAATGACCTCCGTGAGAGGTCCGCCGGCACCGGCGTTGACGCCGGCGACCGGAAAAAGAAGATCAAGATCGCGCCCAAAAACACGAAGGACCACATGGCGAGCTTCGCCAGCGAGGTGTGCCACCGCACGCGATTAAAGTACGTGCTTTTCTCCATCTTGAACTTCCCTGGAGTCGAAGGGGCACTGTCTATGTGTGACATTTGCTTCAGTTGGGACTTTCGATAGGGGAAATCTAGGATTTTGAAAGGTGCCCACGATTTCTCGTCCTCCGGTTCGACGAATTGAGAGGTCAATTTTGGTTTCTGGGATTGGGTTTGAGGCTCCCAAAATTGTTGGGTTTCTAGGGTTTTCTGGTAGTGTTATAACGGTGATGATGAAATGGTTTGGTTTGGCTGTGTTTATTTCAGAGATGGGAAAGTTATGGAGAAAACAGGAACAAAAGAAAAGGATGGTTTGGTGAGTTGTTTTTTTTTCTTTTTAAAAACAAAAGAGAAAAAGAAATATTTGTATGTGGGAAATGGGAATCTTCTAGTTTCTTGGAGGAATGGGTTGAAGGTGCTGCCTCTCTTTTGGGTTCACAGGTTTACTCAAAAAAGTTTCAAAATTTAGAGAAGAATGTTAAAATGCATATCAAAGACACAGATGGGTAGAAATATTTTGAGGAAATGTAGATGAAGATGGTGTTTGAGTGTATATTTTTGTGTTAGTATTTCCTCCCTTTGTCTATGAAAGCACAAAAGGTGTTCATTGGAGAAATGCAATGCAAGTGGGTGGGTTGTAAAAGATGCAAAATGCTAATTTGATTGGCTGGAGATCCTTGAATTTGGGGAGGTTTTAAAATAGATTTGTAGAGGCTCTTTGTTTAAGGATATTTTTGTGTGGAGGAAACTTCCTTTGGAGGAGAAGGGTTTTCAAGTGTGAAATTTATCAAGGGGACATAATAATAATGGGTGGTTTGTTGAATTGTGCAAATCCAATGGATGAGATCTTTAGAGCCTTTTTTCTATTAAAGGGAATATGTGTGAGATTCGTGTGAATTTGAATTTTAATAGTTTTAATTGAAATATTTTGAGAAAAAAAAGGATTGGGATTAAAGGTTTAATTATAGAGCTAACACCACAATTAATGATTTCTAAAGTTAGAAAAATCTCAATTTAAGTTGTTAGAGAGTCAAAACCCAAAACTTCTTCTTACTAAGTTGGGCACAAAATCCTACTAAAAATTGTCTTGAATATAATTGAGTAAGAGATAGTAAAACTTCTCCTAAATTTAATAGTCAAAACTCTCTAAATTCATAGAATCATTTTAACAATAGTTAGATTTACTTGAGCGGTTATTGAGGCAAAATATTCCCACTTAGTTAGTTTCAATTAATTGATTTGCACATTAATCACATCCATTTCTTGCAATCAAAGTAAACATTGGTCATTAAGTGTAGCATATGATCTTTGATATAACTTTTCCATGAAGACACTTCTTGATTTTCCCTTTACATCAAATTCAACTATACCAATGAATCACTTAAAAGGTTGAGTAATTTACCATCATAAGGAAAAAATACCCTAAATTTATTTTGACATATCTCTTCTTAGAAGTTGAAACTCATCTTAAAACATTTCCATTCAAGGCATGGAAAAGTCCAAACACAATTTGTTATACATTTTCATTCATACTTTTCTCTCACACCCCATTTTTCTTACCATATACTTGATTTGTCGTAGCAAACTAGCTAAGGTTGAATTTGTGGGATGCCCTAGTATTAGTAATGCCCTCATCACCTTTCTCTTTTGTAAAGTCCCCCTAAAGACCATGAACTCCAACACAAATTTTAATAAAATAAACATTTCACAATAAAGTCAAAATCAAATCATCAAAGTTAAAATCATACTCTATTGGGTAGACTTAAATATAAACAATTTTCAATTTTTATACTCTATTTAATGTTATTATTTCAAAAATATCATTTTTTCTTTACTCCTACTCATTATTATTCATAACAAATACAATGGAAATAGAAAATGTATCTCTTTGTAGTATAACACAAGAATATTAAACAAAATTTCTTATTAATATGAAAGTAACTAATTTTACTTATAACTCTAAAGTAGTAGATTATCATGTTCTATAATTATTTGTGTAAATACAAGTTCAAGGACACTCATAACACATGTAATATATGAAATTATAAGTTAGTGGAAGCCATGTATGAAGTAGTAGTGATTAATTATTGTCTACTTGTTTTTGTGTGCTGGAGTCTTAAAGAGAGGTGGACCCAAAAGAAAAGAGAATGCATTGAAAGAACAACTTGAAGTGTAAACAAACTTGAAAATGAAGGCAAAAGCATCTCCCAAGAATCCTTATCAAACAATTTATGTTAGTGCAGCAAAGTATCATGTGCAAAGGTACACGTAAGGACTGGTGTAGAACAACCACAGGATCAGGACAAGATTGCTTTGTTCACAAGGTCTTTCAGGTTTTAAGACTAATATTCAAGGATAGAGTAATACTTAAGAAAACAAAATTGCTCTTCTTGTAATAAATACACATAAGATAAACCAGGGCATATGTATTACTTTATATACTAATTTGTATATGAGAAAAAGCATATTATAAAATAGTATTTCAGTTGGTCCATTCACAGATCATAGTAGAATATTAATTTTTATAATGATTACTTTAAAAATCATAAAAATAAGGAAATAAAATTGGTTTTTGTTGTTACTACATGACAGCTCTTGGAACAAAAGTACTAGAATGGACTCATAAAATTGTAAAACAAAAACAAAAATCTAAGGATTGAAGTGTTGTTCCTTTGTTGAAGAGCTGCAAATGTTCTCTCACATGCAACCGAATTTGAAAAGTGATAAAATAAATATGATTTTGAAGCTGAAATTTCAACCTCTGGAATTTATGTGGCATTTTTCTTCTGAGGATGATATCACATTCGTCACTATCAGAAGCCAACAAACAAGGCATGAAAGAGTAGTGAAAACAGAACAAGAGGTGGTAGAAGTGCTGTACTCTTTTTAAATAGTTATTTTCTCTTTCTCTCTTTTTAGGTAAGGGACAAAAATTAATATCCCACATGAGCCAGTACCCCCCTCCCATGTGCAACCTTCTGTTATTAAATAATATTAAAAAGATAGAAAAGAAAAATACACTTCCATTATGGTTTTCTTTCTCCTAATTCACATATCATCATTTTCCATGAATTAACATAAGCTGTACTTTGTACATATTTTATTGTCAAAACAGACTGTATAGTAAAACATTTAGTACATTGTCACATGCATTTTGGTGTTACAAAAAAATCTCAGGAGATATGCCATAATCTGTGTTTTTAGTACTTGGAAAAGTGGATCTGAGCAATGAACCTCACCTGTAGATGTGCAATAATTTATATATTTTCTTAGTCTCTGCCGAACAGCATTTATAATGAGAGTGGTCAAATTGTTGCATAGGCCATGCCTGTGACTAAAGAAAATGAACTGATGAACAAGGAAGCATGTGGTGAATTTCATGTGACTTTCATAGATTATTTTTCTCTGCAATTGCAATGAATATGAACTTTCAATAAAATGAAAAACAAAAGTACATCCTCTAGGGCCAGGGCTTTGAAGTTGGTGGGGAAGTTGTACATGGCCATTTGGTCCCCAAGGTCATGCTTGCACTCTACTTGTTGCAGGCCACTCTAGCTTAACATATCTATTTTTTTACACCATGTAAAGGTCTAGATTACAGAAATTAATGCCTTCTTGCAAAACACACTAACTCATACAAAACTTTTAATATATGATATTTTCGATTTTTTACGTCATACATTATTATGAGTGACATAAATTGACATTAAAAAGTATAAACTGACGTGAAATAACGATGGTTTTATCCCACACCGACATGAATTTAACGTCAGATATCATACAACACGCTAACTTCATGAAATTGACGTCATTTTTAAACAAGATTGGAATAACATTTAAAGTCTGTTAGTGTAATAACATACGTTAAATACTACTTAGTGAGCAGAAATTTACTTATACCAACAAGAAAATTTGAGAATCAAGTAGTATGAATAAAAGACTCGACCAAATGAGTCAAACTTTAATTGATGAGCCTTTTACATTCTGTCAATCATTTATAAATGTCTTGAACTCAAGCATGCAATCACAGACACATTTGCTAGCTAGACTCTTTATTGACCACATATTATCTGGGGTGTTTGACTAAAATGATACACAATGAAAGGTAAGGTCCCATCTCAACCGATAAGGAATCAAATGCAAAGATGTGCACTACCACGTTTAGAGGAAAAGAGCGATGTCACTTGAAAATTAATTTACTTTGATACAACAGAACAAATAGCTCTTTCAACAATACAAATTATCTCACGTCCTTACAGGGTAATTTTTAGAAACAAAAGCAAGCCACATACTCACTGTTTTGTGAGTATTTTATCTCTCTCTTTTTCTTCCCTACTCAATGTACAAGAATGTCTAGTGCTTGGTGAACCTCTCAAGGACTTCAAAGTAGTCAGGAAATGTCTTCCTGGTGCAACCAGGATCCTTGATGGTTACTGGAACGTCTCCACAAGCAGCAAGAGAGAATGCCATTGCCATTCTATGATCATCATATGTGTCTATAGATGTTACATTCAATTTCTCGGGAGGAGTAATCACACAGTAATCAGGACCTTCTTCAACAGTTGCTCCTAGCTGAAATGCCAAGACAGTAGGTTAGTGAGATGCTAAAAGTCCATAGGATAGAAACCACAAAGGAAGTAGCAATACCTTTCTGAGTTCAGTGCATATTGCTATCATTCTCTCTGTCTCTTTAACTCGCCAACTTGCCACTGAAAAATAGAGGAAATAATGAATAAATGGGTGTGTTAGAAGCAAACTACTATGCTAAATGATAAAGTAGATAGTTCAAATGCATAACATAGGGAATGACATAAAATGAACCTAATTCTGGCTTACAAGAGAATAGCTGGCTGCCTATTTCTGCTCTCTTTTCGGATACAACTAAAACTTTTCAATTATTAAAAAGATTTAAAAGAAAAACTCAGAACAAGAAGCATCGTAGTTCTTTATGTCAAATTTACAAAAAGATCATATCTAGTTCAGACACTAATTATACTATACAACTATCACAAAAACTTGAGTTGATACACATGAATGATTCTATACTATAATCCAAACATGCCACCAGATAAAAAAACCTTTTCATCCCAAAGCATGAATAATACACAGGACCCACATGCCTTATACTTAAATTCAACTTTTTATTTGAAGTGGACTAAAATGAAATTTACTAGAAGAACTGGGAGAGACAAGGATTGAACTCAAAGACCACCTAATATAGAGACTAATAATACCATCTTGCTAACCAACTTTCCAAAAGCTTAAGCTATTAGATGAAGGTAAAGTGATTTTATACCATAATTCCATGTTCTAACATATTCAAGATGCCATAAAAGAACCTTGAGCAGTCTGCACTCCACTGACTTCAATCATTAAGAAAAATACGATTGAAGCATTGAAGTAAAGAAAAGCACAGTTATATAACCCCAAACCAGAAAATAATAAGGCAAATTCATTGAAATAGCATTCTCAAACTAAAAAACTGAAAAAGAATTTTTTTTTTCAGAATAACATAGTATGAAAAAATAAATATAAATATATCAAGGGGAAAAATAATAAATGAAAAAGCAAAGGATTATACAATGTTAACTAGATTCAACAATTATCCAGCATCACATTTGGAGATTGGATCGTTTGATGATAACAATATAAATTAAAAGAAGAGAACATATTAACAGAGTCAAGTGGTCCGACGCCATAATACACTTTAAAGTAAGGACCATCGTGTTGAAATCTTTCAACTAACCTTTTGGAGTTTTATTTAAAAAGGAGAGTGTGGGGGGTTCAGACCAATCTCAGTGGGTCAACAGGTCTTCACCAGTTAGATGCAAAAGACTGTCATGAGTAAGAACTGGACCAACCCAAGGAGCAAGTGCCCCAGGTTGTACAACTATAAAAACAAATTTTGAAGGAACAACATAGATTCCCCCACACTCCCATAGATATAAGAAAAACCATCTATAGAGGAAGCTTTTCAAGTTAAAAATTCAAACATTTCACATGGTCAGTGATCCAATTTCAATATTAGAGTAATTATAATAATTTCATTAACAACAACAAAAAAAATATGACAACAAGCTCTTGAGCACAAACAAACAGCTAAACCATACCATCTCTTATAGTGNATCCCAAAGCATGAATAATACACAGGACCCACATGCCTTATACTTAAATTCAACTTTTTATTTGAAGTGGACTAAAATGAAATTTACTAGAAGAACTGGGAGAGACAAGGATTGAACTCAAAGACCACCTAATATAGAGACTAATAATACCATCTTGCTAACCAACTTTCCAAAAGCTTAAGCTATTAGATGAAGGTAAAGTGATTTTATACCATAATTCCATGTTCTAACATATTCAAGATGCCATAAAAGAACCTTGAGCAGTCTGCACTCCACTGACTTCAATCATTAAGAAAAATACGATTGAAGCATTGAAGTAAAGAAAAGCACAGTTATATAACCCCAAACCAGAAAATAATAAGGCAAATTCATTGAAATAGCATTCTCAAACTAAAAAACTGAAAAAGAATTTTTTTTTTTCAGAATAACATAGTATGAAAAAATAAATATAAATATATCAAGGGGAAAAATAATAAATGAAAAAGCAAAGGATTATACAATGTTAACTAGATTCAACAATTATCCAGCATCACATTTGGAGATTGGATCGTTTGATGATAACAATATAAATTAAAAGAAGAGAACATATTAACAGAGTCAAGTGGTCCGACGCCATAATACACTTTAAAGTAAGGACCATCGTGTTGAAATCTTTCAACTAACCTTTTGGAGTTTTATTTAAAAAGGAGAGTGTGGGGGGTTCAGACCAATCTCAGTGGGTCAACAGGTCTTCACCAGTTAGATGCAAAAGACTGTCATGAGTAAGAACTGGACCAACCCAAGGAGCAAGTGCCCCAGGTTGTACAACTATAAAAACAAATTTTGAAGGAACAACATAGATTCCCCCACACTCCCATAGATATAAGAAAAACCATCTATAGAGGAAGCTTTTCAAGTTAAAAATTCAAACATTTCACATGGTCAGTGATCCAATTTCAATATTAGAGTAATTATAATAATTTCATTAACAACAACAAAAAAAATATGACAACAAGCTCTTGAGCACAAACAAACAGCTAAACCATACCATCTCTTATAGTGGTGGGACCATTAGCAAATAGTGCAACAACAGCAAGTGTCATGGCAACATCTGGCATCTTGTTCATATTGACATCAATGCCTTGCAAGACTTTTCGACCAGAAGAATCTCGTGGTGGTCCAGTAACAGTGACACTGTTCTCTGTCCATGTAACTTGAGCTCCCATCTTTTCAAGAACTTCAGCAAATTTTACATCTCCCTTTACAAAAATAGGGACAGGAAAAAATTTATACATAAGCACAAATTAAAAAAAAAAGGAGGAATTTAAAATGACTGCATGGGGGCTGTCATAGTCTTTACATATGATGAGTAATTAATCACACCATCGACCCTATTTATATAACGAATCAAACCAGTTCTAATTTTGTATTCCCAAAAGATAAAAATTGATAATTAACCAATTAAGAATTCTCTTCACGACAAGATATAATTGTTTAGCTTCTGCATGATTTTTCTGCAAGACAAAATGACAGGGCAGGTGTGGCTTGGGCCTGTGGATCAACAGGCGAATGGGTCGTATGTGTGGGCATATTATCCTGTTTTTAGAGTGTTTGGGCCTCTTGGGTGTTGCTTTATGTAGGGGGCCTATTCTTTCTTTTCTTAGATATTTATGGCTTATTCTGAGTTATAAGCCATTTTTCTCATATATGCCATATATTTTTTAAGAATATGGATGTTAATAATGTACTTTTTCTTTATAGGATGAATTTTACCACTAAAGTCAAACTTTTAACGATCCACAAGATACAATCTTTTGGCCCCCTAAAACGATTCCCAAGTTCAACATTGTCTATGACTAAACCATCAAAAATAGTTATGCAAGCCTTGTAACTTGTTGTAATTAGAGGAAAATCTTCTTAATTAGA
>NW_025904961.1:0-32128 GCF_018835915.1 Vigna umbellata
TTTTATTTGCAAATTGATGAATTCTGATCTCAAAGCTACGTGGAACACTTATCCAAAAATAATTTTTTTTTACTATTCACTATTTACTTTTTTTTATCTAGTATTTGACTTACAAATATTTTCAATGTGGGGAATAGATGTCATTGGAGCCATAGAGCCAAAGGCGTCAAACGAGCATCGTTTCATACTAGTCGCAATCGATTATTTCACCAAGTGGATTGAGGATGCTTCTTATGCCAACGTGACTAGAAAGGTGGTGACCAGATTCACAAAAAGGGAGTTGATCTGTAGATACGGGCTCCCTAACAAGATCATCACCGATAATGCCACCAACCTGAACAACCAGATGATGGCCGAGTTATGTGAGGAGTTCAAAATTCATCTTCATAATTCTTCTCCTTATCGTCCAAAGATGAATGGGGCAGTAGAGGTTGCTAATAAGAATATCAAGAAAATTGTGCAGAAGATGGTGGTCACCTATAAAGATTGGCACGAAATGCTTCCTTTTGCTTTACATGGATATCACACATCGGTACGAACATCAACTAGGGCAACACCTTTCTCGCTTGTGTATGGGATGGAAGCAATACTTCCATTTGAAGTGGAAATTCTATCCTTACGAGTGTTGATGGAAACCCAATTAGAGGAAGCTGAGTTGGTTCGAGCCCGATTCGACCAACTTAATCTCATTGAAGAAAAAAGGTTAACAGTAGTGTGCCATGGACAATTGTACCAAAGAAGAATGAAAAAGGCGTTTGACAAAAGGGTGCACCCAAGAGAGTTTCATGAAGGCGAGTTGGTGTTGAAGAAGATTTTGCCCATACAAAAGGATCATAGAGGCAAGTGGACCCCAAATTATGAAGGGTCATTTGTGGTAAAAAAAGGCATTCTCCGGTGGGGCACTAATTCTCACAAGGATGGATGGAGAGGAGTTACCGCTACCGGTTAATTCTGATGCGGTCAAAAAGTTTTATGCATGATGATTCTGTGATAGGGGATGTCGTTAAGGGATACTGATGTTGTCTTTAAAGCTTGTTGTATTTTGTGTTATTTCCTTCAATAAATACCGCATGTTCTCATTTGTAATTTTGTTCACATACTCATTGAAATACTGCATATCGCGCTAAGCTTTTAGGTAAATAAGGGAAAATGAAAATAATGCATGTTAATAAAAGCATCACGGGTATATTCAGCCGGCACGAGCTCGGTCCTGAAGGATGTTGTGAAAAAAAGAGGCGAAAAAGAAAGACACATGTTGAATTCGTTGTCAAAAAATTTTTTCAAGGGCATAGTAATTTCGAAAAGCAAAAGTAAACAATGTTTTGAAAAATACCTATGTTGAGTCTTTTCCTAATTCATAGTTTTGGAGGTAACTAGTGTTCTTTTCCTACTAAAGCATCTGCATTCATATTACTTGAACCCCTAACTTTCTCGTTTCCCTTTAAAACAAAGGATTGTCATGAATATAATACCAGGGCAGTTTTCATCATGGTACACGTGCCCAATGATCCGTTGATCGGGGAGGTAAAAAAGAAATTAAAAAAAAAGAAGAAAAAGAAAATGAAGTTGATCTGTCAATCGCTACAGAGTTTCACTTCAGGTTTACGGTCGGGGGAAGTAAAGCAAGCAAGCTTAACTTTATCACATGCATATTCAAAATCCAATAACATGCATACGCAAAAGCCAATAACATGCATATACAAAAGTCAATAACATGTATAATCCACAAGGCAACAACATGCAAATCCAAAAGCCAACAACATGCAAATTCGAAAGTTAATAACATGCATATCCAAATACCAAAAACATGTATACCGAAAAGCCAATAACATGCATATACAAAAACTTTTAAACAAGAAAGCTAACCTTCTTAACCGATTACAAACGTAGTGGAGGAATTGGAGGAGTGGAAAACGCAAGAAAACGTTGCCCAAGAACGCAAGAAATCGTCGTCCAAGGAAACGAGCAAAACTGCACCAAAGCACAGCAAAAACTCATTTTAATCGGTTCAAATGAAAGATAATCCACCCAAGACTAATTTAATCGAAGCAAAAGTAAGTTTAAACAGTCCAAAAGAGAAAACAACAAACCTGGAAAATGCAAAGCCGCGAGAGAAAACGCGAGAAGGAAGACGATGAATAGTGCGTGTAACTACTCCGAGTTCGCGCAAAGTGTAATAAAACAACCTTAGATGTCGGGGCCCTCCCCCATCGGATGTCTATGTATGTTCACATCTTTAGCCCCTTGCCACATCGACGCCTATGTGTATTTAAAAAATTTATTTTGGCGAAGGCTATTCACGTCCGATATATGGGGCCCGGACATCTATATAGTCATTAAATGTCCGACATAGGCGCCCGAACGTCTAAAGCAATGGAACAGGGCACCTTTTCACCTACCTGTCAGGTCATTAAACGTCTGACATAGGGGCCCTGACATCTATATAGACATTGGACGTCCGATATAGGGGCTCAGACGTCTAAAGCAATGGAACAGGGCACCTTTTCACCAACCTGTCAAGTCATTAGGCGTTCAATATAGGGGCCCGGACGTGTATATAGAACTTATACGTCCGACATAGGGGCCATAACATCTCTACTACGAAATAAAATGACTTTTGGTATTCTAGTGTCACCATTAGACGTCGGGGTCTTGCTAGTTGGACGTCTAAGAACTGTAAAAAGTTATTTTCTACCACATTTTTGCGTCCGACTAGGAGGAGCTAACGTCTTCGTGAGTATAGACGCCGAGGCACTCACCCGTTGGACGTCTAGATAGTTAACTTATTTACATAAATGCCACCGGTCATTTTTTACATTGAATATTTGTGGGTCCGACGTCTAATAGGTGACGTTAAAAGCCTTTTTTGCACTAGTGAGTATATGTTTTATATTTGTTTATCTGTATCACTCCAACAGAAGTTAGATATAATATTATTTAATAAACAAAAGGAAATTATTCTTAAAGTTCAGAAGGTAGGTACCACATCAATTTTACAAACTGATATTCATCCCCATTTACTCCTTTCATTCTCTTCCCATGTAAATCAATAAACCAAAAATATTATTTTTATTTTGGAAAGGACTGAGAGAATCTTAGAGGAGGAAGAACCAATCAATCATCTACTTTGCATAACTCCAAGAGCTTAGGTGAGGGGAGCACCGATTCATCTATATGGTTGCTACTGTTTGATCTTGTTTGAATTATGAAGAACTAGAATTTTGGGCCCCTCACCACAAAACGCTTGTGCTTAAGCATATTGACTACTTTTCTTTTATGTTATTATTAATGTTGTTGTTATGATTTTTCAAGAAGGTATACAATTATATCATTTTGTGATTCTTGATATGGTTCTAAATTTTTTGATGCAAAACTGATGATATATGTCGTTGCAAAGTTAATTTTGGGAGGACCCCTAGAGTGGCAAACTCGAAAGAAATAATTGGTGAAGGCATGACAAAGATCCAAAACTTGTTGAAGCCAATGATTTCTTCTTCAACTGTCTTCACATTACTGAAACATTGTTAAATTCAGACCCTACAACTTAGCTGGACTAGGGTTTTGGTTGGGTATTAGTTGTAAAAGTGAATATATTAGTTGTAAAAAAAGATTAACTTTTAGAAGGAAAAGTTTGGCTCTGTTCACATTTTTTGTACTGTGATAGGATGTGTGATGCATCTTACTAAGTTCTTAAGTATGCTATTTTGATGAAGGAAATGATATGTGTATTGAATTGTAAAGATTAGATGGTACATGCATTGTTGGTAGAAGTGATTGGTGCTCACTTTGGCATTCTCAATTTTCTACATATTTGTTTGATGATTTTTGTTGTTAAAATTTAGGTTTAATAGATTCAGAGGTCCCTATTTGTGCAGATTTACGTAAATTAGGTCCTCGTATTTTGAAAGTGCTCAATTGAGTCCCTATTTATGTAAAATTGAGTCAATAATGCCCTTGTCGTTAATTGTTGTGGACGGTGTTAAATTTTTTTCGTTGTGGCATGCTGAGGTAGCATTTAATAACAACGTGGCACAGTAACAACTCATTACATGGATTTATTTGATTTTAAATTTTTAAAAACTTTAAAATATGGTAAATTTAATAAAACCAAAACGTTATATTTATTTCTGGAAATGAAATTAAAACGTATTAGGATTAAGTTTGGTATTTCGGGGTCAGATTTTGAGTGTGCGAGAAAATTGGGGAAAATAGGGTTTTTCGTGGATTCGTTCTGGTTTGAAATTGGGAGCAAATAGGGTTATATTGAGAAATTAGTTGTGGATGAAGTTTGGTTTTACGATTTTGGCGTCATCTATCAGTGATTTTTCGGTGGAATCGGCAAATACTTAGCGGTGAAGCACTATGGGCAACACCGGAAGCAGAGTCTTCTGAGTTGACTCAAAACTAGCATAGAAACATTGCACAGTGTTGGCGGCGAAGGAGGTTGAGGAGTTCGAGGAGTTGGGAGGGGGAGAAGTCGAGGGAGACAGGGTGGTGAGTGGCGGAAGTGGAAGTGGAAGATGAGAGAGTGAAGGAGAATCTGAAGGTGGAAGAGATAGAGAAAGAGAATGAGAAAGGTGTTGTGTGGCGTTGGGTTATTACAGTGTAAGGAATAGGGTGGTAGTAGAGAGATGATAGTACCATTGAGACAAATTTACAAACATGTGGCAGGCATGAAGAATTGGTGACCACAGCAGCGATGTCCAGAAGCCAAAACCACCAAAGGAATTGAATAATCCAGTGCAAAGATAAATCAACCAATTCACCAGTGAGAGATAAATTATCACAGAAGAAAAATTGGCTCCTTGTTTCCACTTCTTTCTCATCAATAAAAACACACTAAAAGTTCATAAACCTAGAAGTCAAAGCCATAAGAAGAAAACACTGTAAGACTGTAAGGCATGGGAGGTGCACTAGGCAGTTGGATTGGGGGGTAGGCGTGGATGTAGATGTTGAAGAGGTGGCTGTGGGAGGGTGAGAAGAAGGTTTCCCAAAGAGGGGAGAGGGTGAGGAAGAGGAAGGCAATTCTGGAGGTGGAGGAGAGGTGGGAGGTGGGGTGTGGGGCGGCAGAAGAGGGCGAGGGAAGAGGGCGAGGGTGTCGGCGGAAGAGGGCTATTCAACCATTTTTAGGTGTTCTTCTCTTTCTGATGAGATTGTGGAGTTGATTGATTGTGGAAACAAAAATATTGAGAATTTGTTTATGGTTGGATTTAGAATGGTTAAGACATTTATGAGCTTTGAAATCCCTTCATTTACTAGGATTATATTTATTAAATATAATTTGTTTTAAACTTAAAATAAAATAATTTCACGTAATGAGTTGTTACTATGCCACATGGTTAGTAAATGCTACCTCAGCATGTCACAACGCAACAAATTTAATATCGTCCACAACAATTAACGGCAGGGACACTATTGACTCAATTTTACATAAATAGGGACCAAATTGAGCACTTTCAAAATACGATGACCTAATTGACGCAAATCTGCACAAACACAGACCTCCAAATCAATTAAACCTAAAATTTGAATAAAAACTAGTTAGGTTGACATATGAGTGTGTACATAATAAAATTTTCTTGAAAACTTTGTTGTAAGAATTTGGATTGAACCTTTCTATGTTTACTCCCAGCATTAATTTTCAGTGATGATGTTTTTCTTCGGGATTGATCATTATTTTTCGGAGATGATTTAGAGATATTTACTATTGGTTTGTATAAGATCTTAAGGATGATGTTCC
Organism: Vigna umbellata; assembly: GCF_018835915.1. The sequence goes on from NW_025904961.1 coordinate 5,741, forward strand.
TCAAAGTTTTGGGCTTTCGTGGGACGAGGATCATCGAAGACTCAAATTTTTAGGGACTGAAGATATTTAAATTAACATCATTTCTAATCTAAGTTTTAAGATAATTAGTTTGTGTCTTTTGAATAGCAAATTTTAGTGGCATTTAAAAATGGCTTCTGAATAGCAAATTTCGTTGTTGATGATGGATCATCAGATGCAAGAAACGGGTCATGCAACAATTCTTTTGCCGAAGGCCTCTTTTCTACAGGTAGCAAGCATTTTCCAATAAACCTTTGTGCTTCCAATTCATCAAACCTAAAAAACGCCATTGGTAGTTTTCCCTGAAATATGAAATATTCTTTCTAAATAAAACAACCAGCTATACATATCTCTAGAAACTTAGACCAGAATTCGAAGTTACCTATGTCACTTTCTTGTAGATTTGGGCTGTATTAGAACATTCACTATATGGATATTCCTATGTAAGCATTTCCAACACACACATGCCAAATGAGTACACATCAGCAAGTTCATTGTATTCTTCTTCGTACAACTTTGGTGCCATGAACTCAGGGGTACCTAGCATGAAAGGGGAAAATTTTAATTGACAATGACAAATTATAGTATCTGCTCTATGTGAAACAGTCTTTAGAGAAAAAGTGAATACCTATGACACTGTACTGATTGGGATCCACGAAGAATTGCAGCAAGTCCCAGGTCACCAATTTTTACTTGTCCAAGATGACCATTAACAAATATGTTATCACATTTAAGGTCCCTGTGGATAACTGGTGGATCATGGCCATGTAGATAAACAAGACCTTGTAGGATTTGGCGAGCCCAATTTTTTGTAGCTTGTATGCTAGTAATAATCTCCTACGGTCAACATACTGTTCCAAGCAACCAGAGATCCCAATCCAAGAACAAAACAAACCACCATGGCTTGGAACTTTCCCTGCTCGAAACAAATTAATCCAACCATTATAGGTAAGCATAGCAATAATGGCGGATGCATACCAAGAAAATATCATAGTAACAATAATATACCTCTAACCTTCTTGGTGCTTCATTGCCATTAGAAAGACTCATCGCTCCAAGAATCTGCTAGAACCAAGTTTTTCATCTCCCATAATTGATAAAACAAAACAACCGACAACAACAATTGAATAATACCATAATCTTTTTCATCTCCCATAAATGTCGTCGGGGAAATTGAGGTTGTTGGTGGGGGTGTTGGGGTTGTTGGCGGTGGTGGTGGTGGTGTCGGTGTGGGGTTTGTTGGGGCCTTTTTCCATGGAATCCATGGATTTGAAGTGAACCCAGGAGGAGGGTGAAGCGGTGGTGGAGTTGTTGTTAAGACGAGGGAGAGAGAGGGAGCGGACGCGTTATCGGTTGCAGAGTTTTTCCTTTTTGTGGCGGTACTGGACGACGGTTTTGGCAATGGGGGAAGCGTTGGGCACTGGGCAGTGACGACATCGGCGACTTCTTGCCAGTGGGTGACTTTGAGGTTGGTGCGGTCGAGGGAGTACCACTTGTCGCGGTAAGCATCGATGAGGGCGGAGGTTTCCTCCGGGGTCCAACATGGCAGGGGGAGACGGCGGGAGAAGGTGGAGGGAGGGGCGGCGAGAGTGAGGGGGAGGCCGTAAAATGCTTAGTGAAGTGGGGGGTTTTGGGGTTTAAAAAAGCCCCTGAAGTATGTTTCAACAAAAATGAGGTGAAGTGTAAAAATGACCAGGATTAGCCTTGAGGCTTAAAAAAAAGTGATAGCTCTAAGTAACTTGTTCTATTGACATGAGTGCAATTGGCTATAAGTAACTTGTTCTGTTGACATGAGTGCAATTGGCTACTATTGTCTTACATTAAGTGATTAGGATTTAGTCTCAAAAGGAGAAACAATTCATTTGATATGATACTTAGTTGTCCTAATAGGAATGTGTTGGGTCGAACACTCACGACAAAAATGTATAACTTGTAAATAGAGTACAAGTTTTTCATTTGAGTGTATGGTATACAATATGAACCAAACAGTTAACTCTCATGGCCGGTCCATCAACTTAGGGCCGCTCGGTCCATCCACTACAATAACAAATGGTCAATCAGGTCAAAAGATTTTATTGATGTTTGGCCATAATTGGTTCAGCGTTTAAGTTATTATTGAGCCTATTGTACATCCATTATGATAAAATTAGTATTTAGTTATGCCAAAAGTTGATACTAATAATTAGTGTCGGCTTTGCATTGCAATATATTCGATGCTAAATTCATGGAAGTTAAGTTGTTCGGCATCGACTTTTAAGATTTACTTTAGCTAGTGTAGGTTTGACCGAGTCTAATGTATCATTAGTTTTTAAATTTATTTTTAATTTAAGCAGTTTAGACGCCAAGACATTTTTTATCTTTTTAGTATTGTTTCTGTATGAATTTGTGTAGCATTGAGAGATATACCTTTCCGACGTAGCCTTCTTGTCAAAACACCTGCTCCACTCACTTCAACTCCAAGTCGGGGGAGGTACCTACAAAAAATACTTCGTTGCTTAAGTTAGGCGTTGCTCAATGAGCTTTTTTTTCACAATTGAGTATTTGGAATTCAGTATAACGTATCTACCTTTGTGGCTTAACCTTGTATTTATTAGTTATTTTATGGACCTAAAAATTATCACATGTCCAATAAAATGAACATACCTTTAAATCTGGTCTTGTTATTCGTAAACAGCTTCCTTATCAGTTATCAATATCTTTAATTAATATTTTGACTGTTCTGTTATTATTCTCAGATATTATTTGTCCACTGGTCCAATAATATTTTGCACACTGGCCCAACTATGGCCTAATCGTTAATAACTTAAACATTGGGCCCAACATGGACACCTTTAAGCGCTGGTCCAACATTAATTTGGTTGACCATCATTGTCGTAGGGTGGACTGATCGATCATGATAATCGTTCGGTTCATGCTATATACAAGTATTATTTTATTTTGCGCCAACTTGACTAAGGCTAAAAATAACCATTTTGTGAGAATAATCCAAATCTAAGTATATTAAATAAAACTAAAAAATTTAAACATTATATAAGAAAAAAAGAGACATAATTTTATGATCTCAAAGTTTTAGTTTAAGAGTAATTATCAATCCTTTATGTAGGTTAAATTAATGTCAAATATATATAATATCTTCTTAATGACTCTCTCGAACAAAAAAAATACCCATCAAACTTTTAATAAAATTTACGAGGAAATTTATTAATGTAAAGAAAATGAGTGTGATAATATTTTTATAAGAAGTTAGAGAAAAAAATATGAGTGTAGAGATTTTTTATCATTTTATATTAAAATAATATATGGTTTATATTAATACAATCGAGGATCACACATAAATTCAAAATATAAACTTAGTCCATGCTTACTTAAATAAATTTGGATTTAGATTAAAACAATCTACGGTTGGTATTCCATACGAGGAACTTGCTAATTTAGAATATATAAATTAGTGTTGTTTAAGCCAACACTAACTTAAATAAGTAAAATATTAAAAATAAATAAGGTTACTGTCTACTAAGTCAGTGATAACCTGATTTATTTTAATATTTTTTTATTAGTATCTAGATACTAACTTAAATAAATATAAATACTAAAAATAAATAATCTATTTCAAGATCTGTTGAACTTGTTGGTTTACTCTTCGAACTGGAGGTTGAGCATCCGATCTCAATCACATATTGCATGAGCCATTTCATTTGTTCGAGCTCGTGATTTGCAAACAATTTGATAGTTGATCATCTAAGTTATAATTGACGGTCTAGAATGTGATTGACCTGACAGTCCTACAATATAGTAGGTAACTGATCAAATTAGAGTAAGGAAAACAAACGAACAAATAGAATAGAAAAGCAATCAATATGGATTAGACAACTAAGATGGTACAAGATTTAAGTGTAATCTTTGTCCTACAAGAACCATACGAATTAGAGTTCTTTCTTGATAGACTTGTTAAAATGAATGTGGAATCAAATTTCTCACATTACACCTCCGGTTTGATGGAGCAAATTTTTATCTCTAGTTTGTAAAAATTGAGGCTTATCATGAGCCTTTAGATGTTTAGGGGAGTCATGGAAGAGAATTGCGAAGTACTTTCACTGTCATACAATCCCACCATGGAAAATCATGTCTCTTTACTTGCATTTCAACAATCATCTTCACCAAGATCCTGAAAAAAAAGAAAATTGGAATTATTTGAAGAAAGAATACACAGGAAATTGAAAGAATTTAATAAGCTATGCAAGTTTGATGATGGAATTTGAACTCTAACGAATGAAAAAAACTGAAAAAAAAAAATTAGAGTACTTCAATAGATTTTTGAGCATTGCTTACAAAGTAAGATTTACTTTATTAAAAGTTTTTGTTTCAAAAGTTACCAGGAAAAATTATTCTAACAAGAGAAAGATGAAACAGTTATAACTACTCTAGAGAATACAAAGATTATTGTCCAAAAATATGGAACCACATTTATATGTCTTCACCAATTCATTCTAAATTGCACCTTAACTTTTTGAGAAAGAAAACAAATACTTGCAACTATGAATAAAAGAAGAGTGGATATGTGGCGCAATGGTAGCGTGTCTGACTTCAGTTAAGCAGGCTGCGTGTTTTTTATGTTTTTTCTTAGCAATAAGTTCTACGATGGATTCTATATAAAAAAAAACATGTTTTTTTTTCATAAGTCATTAATAAATTAGTTATTTTCACGTTTTATTAGTCATTATAAGTATAAAAAAGGTTATGGTAATTAATATTAGGCTTAATTGTTTACTTATCCTTATGCTAAGTGAGTTTTTTCACTTTAGTACCCAGTTTTAAAAATGCATATATTGAGTCTCAAATTGTAAAAATTGTATAAATGAAGTCTCCTCCGTTAAATTGGCTTAAACAGAGTTAACTCCGTGCTGACGTGGCTATAAAATCTGACTTTTTTTTCTTCTCTCTTGTCTTTCTTTCTGCAACGTTCAACTTTTTCTCTTTCTATATTAATTATTTTCATAATTTTCATAAACGAACATTTTTTTTTTCTTTTTCTCTTTTTGTAGTTTGGTGGTGGCGAGGGAGAAGTGGTCCTGGGCGGTGGTGATGAGGATGTAGAAGTGGAGGAGGAGGAATAGGGAGAGGATGGGAATGGAGAGAGGTGTGTTGTGGGAAGTGGATCGGCATAAGCCACCACCGCAACCTAGCACCACCATTGATCATCTTCACCACCATCAACACAGACCTGCAATCAGAAAAACCCTAATCGCGAAGCCACTATGAAGTCGTCACGCTCATCTTCTTCACCAAAAACCTCTATAGCTTCGCGTAACCAGGACACCACCGACCCACCCCCTTCTCCATCATTCTCGCGCAACAACCTCCATTGTGAAACCTTCACCAACCTAAATTGCAGCATTGTTCAAGCCAGATGCACCACCCCCAATCTTCTGTGCGAACTAGATGCACCATCAAAGGCGCGCGCCTCGCACCTGCAAGAAGAGAAACCAAACAATCCAGATCCAAAATCACACAACCATAAAAAACACGAATCATTTCCAAAGCAGGGAAAGCAAGTCACGCCCTCATGACAGCCCAGGAAAAACCCGTTCTCCCTTTTAACTTTGATCCAAGGATTAAAGGGTTTGTTTTTGCTATTTTGTTATTTATTGTTGTGAAATCTGGTGATGGGTTTTAATGTTGAGAAATTTCATTGAGTATGACGAAGCTATGATCTCCATAGTGATGGAGTTGTTCTTTCAGGTTCTAATGCCCTTACAAAGATAAAAGACTCAGGTAGTGAAGCGTAACAACAGTAATTAGATGGTGAGAAAGGAGATGATTAGACTTGACCATGGCGTGAAGTAAACGAGTAGTGTTAAGGGACTTTGGGTGCTGATGATGGAAGTGATTGAGTCAAAAGTAATGTGTAGTTTATGGAGGGTCTGCATTTTGATTTAGCAGGGATTGCAATATGGGCATGGGTATTGGAATTGAAAAATTATGATGAATTGGTTGAATTAATGGCTGGGGTTGAATGTTTCAGGAAGGCTCTTTGGATGATAAAGATACGAAGGAGAATCAAAGAAACCTTGATTGGGGAGAGAAAAAGCGAGAGAGAGAGAAAAATATGGCAGCAACAGTAAAGGAAAAAGAAAAAAAGTACATCCAGGTTAGCACGGACTTAACTCCATTTATGCTAATTTAACGGAGGGGATTTTATTTATACAATTTTTACAACTTTAGGACTTAATAGATTCATTTTTAAAATTGGGTACCAAACAGAAATTCACCTCTTAACATGGGGACAAAGTAAGCATTTAAGCCTTAATATTACTGTTAAGGAGTCATAATTAGTGAGTTAGGGTTTGTGGTTAGTTAAGATTTGGAGTTTTTCTATTTGTCCTCTTTCTCTCTGTTTTGCATAACCCTATATAAATAAGAGTTTCTTTTTTTTTCTCTTGCAACACATACAAATAACAATACACAGATTACATGAGTTTTTCAGTGTTTCCTTACTTGTTTCGATCTTCTTTTGCTCCCATGTTCTTCTCCTTGGTCACTGCCATGAGTGCTTTCTTTGGTCCGACTTTCTCTCTTCGATACCATCTTTAATATGGTATAAGAGCAGGTTTGTTGTTTTGCCTTTTTTGCGCCCAAGTTCTTTGAATCCTGTAGTGCCTAACCCATCTTTCTTTCATCCATGGTATTATGGAGCACATGAACCATTCCATAAACCCTTCTAGCCCCTTCTACCTGCATCCTGGGGAAAATCTGGGCCTCACTTTCATCTCTCAAGTTCTAAATGAAACCAATTATGCTTCCTAGAGCAGAAACATGAGAAAAGTTCTTCTCTCCAAGAACAAGATCAAATTTCATAGATGGGGGAATCAAGAAACCTCAAAGAAATGACCCCCTACTCGATACTTAAGAAAGATATAACATGATGGTCCTATCTTAGATTAATAGAACTTTTTCTTCACAAATTGCAGAAAGTGTCATATATGTGAAAAATGCTAAAGATCTATGGTATGAACTAAAATAAAGGTTCTCAAAAGGTGATTATTTCAAGATTTATGACTTACTTCAAGATATTCACTTCCTCAAACTGGGAGAAAGGAGTGTAAGTCAGTTCTTTACTGATTTAAAGATCCTATGGGAAAAAATTGAGTCTTTTAGACCCATACCATGATGTTTGTTTCCTAAAAGACCTAAATGATACTTATAACACTATGAGAACACAAATCCTATTAATGGAGCATCTTCTCAACATTAATCGCGTCTTCTCCCTCATTATGCAAGAAGAAAGGCAAGAAAAACAAGATTATGGCTAACATTAATTGTTGACAAACAGAATCACTAGAAACCATAACAAACTTGGAGGCTTAACGGACGTGGTTTTGGATCTCGCGGTCAAGGTAGAGGGAGAGGAAGAAATCCCAACTTAGAAAACAATGCTCCTACTGTCAAAAGATATGAATGTTAATCTAAACATGGTTACCCACCATGGTACAAGAAGAGTCAAAACAACAATAGTAAAGAAAGAGGAGGATAAAGTGACTGGAACTCTACCAATGTTTGGAAGAGTGACTTTGCCCCTATACAAACGCATCCCACCCAACAAACAAAAATTAATATTGCAGTAAGCTCTTTTACTCTAGGACAAATTCAAAACTTACTAAAGATGATAAAACGCATTGATAACTCTTCACATAACATCAATTAGATATAGAGGAACACAACAAAAGATAGACAAGGTATGTTTCCTTGGATTATAGACACAGGGTCCACTGATCATGTGATCCATGAGAAAAAAACACTTTGTCACCTTCCATAAGATCAAGCCTATATCTATTAAATTGTCAAATAGTTCCATTGTCACTACCAAACATGCATGAATAATTCAATCTTTGAAAGATTTTACTATCTTTAATGTATTATACATTCCTGATTTTTCTTTCAACCTAATATTTGTCCAAAGTTTAACTAAGGACATAAACCACACCCTAATTTTTTCTTCTAAGATGTGTCAAATACAGGACAAGTTATATTTAGGGGTAGGCAAAGTATATTGCACTGCACTATACTATAAAAATTTGCAGTTAACTATAAAATAGTTCTCCTAAACTAAACTGAACTAAAAGTAGTTCGGGTGAACTGAACTGCACTGGTTTTTAGTCCACTCATAGTACAATGCAGTTCAGTAAACTAATTTTTAGTTTCATCCATTCGTCCATTCTACTTCTTTCTTACCTACCAAATCGACTTTTAGTGTATATCTTTGTTTCCCAGAACAGAATTGTTTTAGTGTGCATAAATATCTCATCCTTGGATGCCGAGCTTTTCAAGTAAAAGTTGAACAGGATGATTAGGACGAGATGGATTTACAGGAAATGGAAGAAGCAAGAAAAGCTTATATGGCTGTTGTTGCTATTACCAAGGAAAGACAAGACGAGGAATCTATTGGCAAGAAAAGCATATTATTAGTGTTCAATATCTATTATCACTTGCTACCACCGCCTCCAATAACCTATCACTTTCAACGTAAAAGTATTAAGATTGATATGGACAAACAGAAAACTCAGATAGTTAAAAAGACACATATTTTACCTTTATGTTATAAACTTGGACAAGAAACATAGAAATAAAATAATGGAAAATACAAAGACGAAAGAAGAGAGTATTATAAAAGTTGTAATAAAAAAAATATTATAAAGCAATGAAATTATGCAACAGAAGATATGATAAATGATTAAATCCGAGAAAGCAAGAACTTTAGCAATGATTAAGGGAAGAGTGCCTTGTATTTGATTAAGTTGAATGGTGTGTGAGATCTGCTCGAACACCTGTGGCTTCAAGGGTTTTCAATTTAGGGTGAAATTCTCAGTTAGGAAAAAACTGTGGTTCACAGTTAACTGCACTTAAATTGTGTAAAGTTCAGTTTGTTTTAAATGAACTGTAGAATAACTTAATTAGTTTTAGTTAAAATAAGTTTAGTTTTTTTAAGTATAATATAATTCAGTTAATTGTAGTTTTAAAACAGTTTGGTGAATTATGCCCAGCCCTAGTTATATTGAAGATGATTGGATGTGCTAAAGTCTACAAGGGCCTCTATTACTTGCAATCTTTTCCCATCTCTAACCAAGAGTTTATTCCTAAATATGTTTTCTCTTATGAACGTATAGATGTAAATTTGTAGCATTATAAACTAGGTCACCTTGGACACAAAATTATAGAACATGTATGCAAAAAATTACTTATGTACTAACACCTTCTAATAATGATTGTGATATATGTCATTATGTTAAACAACACAAATTGTCTTTCCCTAAAAGTTATTATCTGTCCAAGAATTGCTTTGAAATAATACAATGTGATATGTGGGGTCCTATCTTCATTGCTTCTGTTTATGGTCATAAATACTTTCTTACTATATTTGATACAGTAAACATACTTAGACTTTACTAATGCATAATAAAGGTCACAATAGAGATTTATTGCAGAATTTTATTATAAAAATTAAAAACAAGTTTGATAAAAACTATTAAAATCATTTAGGAATGACAATGGACCTAAGTTTAACAATATTGATTTGTATGATTCTTATGGTATTCAGCACCAAAGAAATTGTGTTGAAACTCCTTAACAAAACTCTCTTGTGGAGCGTAAACACTAGTACATATTGAACATAACCTGTCACCTGCTTTTTCAATCTAATATTCTTAATGCTTATATCTCTTATATTGTCTCTCATGCCATATATTTGATAAATAGGGTTCCTTCCCTTGTCCTTAATGGGAGAGCTTCCTATGATCTATTGTATGACACTCCTTCGACTTTTACAATTTAACAATCTTTGGTTGCTTATGCTTTGCTTCAACTTGAGAAAATAACATAAATAAACTAGATCCTAGAGCTATAAAAGGCATTTTTCTTGGTTATAAAAATGGTGTGAAATGTTACATTATGCTTGCATCAACACTAGGGATATCTTTATAAGTAGGAATATTATCTTTTATGAAAATATTTTCCCATACAAAAGCCAGCAAAACAATAAGTAGGATTGCATACATTAAGTTAATCAATCCTCATCTAAATCCTTATGTGTAAAAAAATGGTCTGAAAACTCCTTATCCTATCTTTGACATTTTATCTGAGAAACACTTACAACCTGGCTATAACTATCAGTAATGAACCTAGTTCCTATGATGAAGTCAAAATTAATCTTAATTGGGCAGATGCTATGCAAAAAGATATCAAAGCCTTAAAGGACAATGGTACCTGATATTTAATCCAACTTCCTCGTGGAAAAACTTCCATTGGTTGTAGATGGGTATACAAAATCAAACACAAGGTAGATGGTACCATAGAAAGGTATAAAACCCGCTTAATGGCGAAAGGTTATATCTAACAAGAAGGAATATACTTTCTAAACACTTTTTCTCTTGTTGTCAAGCTCACCACTATGAGATTACTGCTTGCCCTTATTGCCTCAAAGAATTGGTTTCAACACCAACTTGATGTAGACAATGCCTTTCTACATGGGAAACTAAATGAAGAAGTCTACATAGAGCCACCACCTGGTCTAAATGTTCAGGAGAAGGGACATGTTTGCAGACTAACTAAGTCTTTATATGGTCTAAAACAAGCCAATAGACAATGGTTTGAGAAATTATTTACTTTCCTTATATATGCTAATTACACTTAATCTAAATCTCACCATTATCTCTTTATTAGGAAAATATCAACAGATTTCACAACCCTACTTGTGTATGTAGATGACATTATTTTGGCAGGAAATTCTATGATAAAGATTAATCACATAAAGGTTCTCCTACACCATTAATTTCAAATCAAGAATCTAAGATAGATCAAATACTTTATGGGCTTTGATGTGGCTACATCTAAGAAGGGTATCCATCTTTATCAAAGGAAATACACTCTGGATATTCTTAAAGAAACAAGAATGCTAGGAAGCAAGTCATGCTCTACTCCTTTTCTTAGTAACACAAATTCTTTGTATGAAACAAATAATTACTTAGATAATCCCATCTCCTATCACAGATTGATAGGGAAGTTACTTTACCTTACCAACATTAGACTTGACTTGTGTTTTACGGTCAATTTGTTAAGTCAATTTATGCAAACACCTACTAAATATCATTATCTAACTTTTCTTTGTTGCTGACTCTCAAATTCAAATAAATGTTTTTAATGACTCTGATTGGGCCACTTGTCTCAAGACTAGAAGGTCCATTACATGTTTCTACATCTTCCTAGGTTACTCTCTCAACATCTAAGAAACAAAATATTGTTTCCAAGTTCTCAACTAAAGTCGAGTATCATGTTCTAGTTGCTACCATGTGTGAGATACAATGACTTTACTATATTCTTCAAGATCTTCACATCCAAATTGCTATCACAACTGCCCTTTACTACAATAATAAATGTGTCGGGCATATAGCTCACAACAAAAGATTCCATAAAAAGATGAAGCATATTGACTTGCACTACTCAGAGAAGATCCAAGTCAATCTTCTGCATCTTCTCCCATTCGCTCAGATAAACAACTCGCTGATATCTTCACAAAATTTCTTCACTGTGTTCACTTTCGATCTATTATCCCCAAGCTTGGATTAGTCAATATATATCATTCAGCTTGAGAGGAGACTATCAAAACGGTTGTTAGTTAATATTACTGCTTAAGCAATTAGTCAGTTAAAGTTTGTGATTAGTTAGGATTTGAGGGTTTTCCTATATTTCCACTTTCTCTCTGTTTTGTAGGAATCCTATATAAACTTAGTTCCCTTTTCTCTCTTGTAACACATACAAACAACAATAAACAGATTACATGAGTCTTCTAGTTCAACGTTTTTTTGTTTCTATGTTTTTCTCCCTCGCTGTTGCCATGAGTGCTTTCTTTGCTCCAACTTTCTTTCTTTGATAAACTGTTAAAACTATGGAACGTGATTAATTTCTATTCAGTTATTTTACGTGTATTACATATAAGTTAGGTTCAATAAAAATTATAGGCTTCTGAAATTCAAAATATTTTGTTTTCTTGTTCAATTGTTTTCTTCTATCCTTAAACAAAAATAAATAAATTAGAAGAACTGAGAAAAATAATAGTCTCTGAAAGTTCATTATGTCATCTGATCAGTTCAAATTTGAATATATTAACATTATCAATGCTCACATACCATGATATTAATCAGGATAAAGAGAAAAGAAAATATACTTTTAGAAAATTCTCATGCGCATGCTTCAACCTCAATGACTTTTGTCCTACATCTGCAACCTCCACATTCATTCTTTTTCCACAGCCATACCTTTCTATCGCTTGTATCCTTGTTCTTTGTTCAGAGCATATACTTTTCAAGTGCAAAAGGAGAAACATATTAGGTGATCCATGATTTTAACATCTTCCAATTTTCTAATTTCTACCTTACGTTTTATATACTTAAGTTAACTCTTTTTCTAAGTAATCCAACCTATCAATGTCTTTTGTCAAAAATAATTTAAACTTTTCTACTTGTTATATCCAATAAAATCATTACAAAAAGTAACTTTGAATTGATAGATTTTATTTTGAAGTGATGGGATGAAGCAAAATGGCTTGGTCCTTCAATGCATTGTGAGATTTAAAAGTGAGTCAAAGCACGTGCAACAGAAAGAAACAAAGTTGATTTCAAGAAAAGCCACAAAGCCTTGCATTATTAGTAGGACCACGCCAACACTGATGACCGAAAGCATTGACTTCGCCAATCTCACATCACAAACCCTAATTCACTCCAAATGTTTCGATCCTTCACGTTTTTAAGGAAAATGATAAGCGAATCTATAATGTTCGCAAATTTTTAATTACTCCATCAGGAATAAGCTCAAACTGTTCATAAATATTTTTTGCTATAATATCTTCAATCACAAATAGTCATACAAGAAAATCATTAACTTTATTACTATAACCTTGTAATTAGATGAAGAGTCTTTGTAAAAGAATTTAAATGCTTTGTAATAAAATACACCGTTTGAATACTTTTTTTAAAAAATTAAAATTTTTGAAATTTATAATAATAATTTAATTGCTTAAAATTAGAAAATTTCAAATTTTATATAGTATTTAAAATTCACACTCTCTTCTCTATCAACTTTATATGTCTCTTTTTTCATATATATATATATATATATATATATGCATATATATATATATATATATATATATATATATATATATATATATATATATATATATATATATATATATATGTTCATGTGGTTGATATTGTTAGCTTAGATTTGTCTAGAACATTATTACTCTTAAAAGATTACTCAAATAGTAGTAGTTGTTATAGTTAAGAGTTTTGAATTAAAAAACATTTTAATTGGTAATACTTTGTTTAAACTTTAAAACATTTGAATGTTTAAACCCGGTTGATCTAGAGCAATCTAATATGTTTGTAATCAAAGTGATTTTGTTTGAATTAAACAATAAAATTACAAAAACTCAAACAAATTCAAAACAACATTCACAATTTTATTTAATGAATAATAAATTCACCCATACCCTATCCAAATACACCTGTCTTTGTCCCTACGTGCTTCATTGAATAATTGTATGTATTTTGTTTAGTACTAATTAACAAATTATTATAAAGTTTTGATATATAAATATCGTAATTCTAATATAGTCACTTAGCTATCTGAGCATTCATACACCACTCAGAAAATTGTACCCATTATGGAAGACTACTAATAAATAGATTAGCAAAGATTATATATTCACAAAGTTTATTTTTATTTAGGGTATCCATTAAATAAAAATAAATAAAATAATCGACAAAATATTACTTTATAACAAATCAATAAATTTAATACAACATTATTCTATTTTTTCTTAAAAATAGAAAAACCAAAAAATTTATTAATTTTTTTATTTTAAATATAAAAGTAATAAACATTGAAAACTTCACTTAAATAACATACTATATTTGATTTAAATTTTGTATATACTTTGAAATAGCTTGTATTGTCATATCAGTATGATATTATACTATTTAATATATTTTGTATTATAGTGTGTTATTAATGTTTGGTTCAAAGAGCGCTTACTCGATGGTGTTTTATTCTTTAAGAACTCTTACGTCAATACGTCAATCACTATTCTTCAACAAGAAAAATCTATTCAATAATGAAGCTTCTTTGGTTACGATATTTTCATAAGTAAAGGAATATCCATATCACGTTCTACTGCCCTTTTTCTTCTCTCACTACTGTTCTTATTCTTCTTGTGATGCACCATCTATCTCATTCACCAACCTCACCACTTTTCACAAGTGATGTGTTTCCTTTACTCTACCAAGTCTTGTTAATTGCTTCCTGTGTTGTGGCAATGAAAAGAAGTGAAAGACTACCTCAGACAAAAGAGTGAGAGCATTGGATTCCATAGTTTTGGTTTCTTGTAATTCAAGTGCAGTTTGTAACTTAGTTATTTTTTGTGTTCAATCGTGTGTTATGCTTACTAAAATACTTTCTGGTGTTGTTTGTGCTTGCATACCGGAGACTCCAATGCTTAGGATCGTAGCTTCCCATGTTTGTTAAGAATTTGGTGCTGTGTCTATTCTTTTGTGGTTGACTTTGTAAACATGTCTATGTAAAACATGTTTTCTTGCCAATTATATACCTTGATTCTTATATAGGATCCTCTGTCACAGGTTGTTGTGTTAACAACATGGCTAAGCTTTCCCCTCTTGAAGAGGCCCTTCTAAAAGGTGACTCCTGTACAAGCAGCAAGTCTGATCCCATTAAGACAAAAGGAAATGAAAATTTAAGCCGAAATTCAAATGCTGGATTTTTCAATATTCTCACTTTCTCGTGGATCAGTCCATTAATAACAGTAGGCAATGAGAGGACTTTAAACCATGAAGACATCCCACGTCTTGGTACTGATGACAGTGCCTACGGGATTTTTCAAACTTTTAGAAGCAAACTAGAGTCAGAGTGTGGTAGTGTTAGGAATGTGACAACTCTTAAGCTGGCCAAGGTTTTATTCTTGTCGACATGGCAAGGGATCTTCTTATCAGGTTTATTTGCATTCTTGTATACGTGTGCTTCTTATGTAGGACCCTTTCTTATTGATATCCTTGTTCAATACCTCAACGGAGAACACATGTTTAAAAATGAAGGATATGTTTTGACTGCGGCATTTATTGCTGCAAAGCTTTTGGAGAGTCTTGCAGACAGGCACTGCATGTTCAGGTTCCAGCAGGTTGGGGTTCAAATTCAATCAAAGTTGGTGGCAATGATCTATGCTAAAGGTTTGACTCTTTCATGTCAATCAATGGAGGTTCATAGCACAGGGGAAATCATCAACTTAATGACTGTTGATGCTTCAAGGATTGGAGAATTTTGTTGGTATATGCATCGACCCTGGATGTGTGTTTTGCAAGTTGCTCTGGCCTTGTTGATTCTCTATAGAAGTGTAGGGGTTGCTTCAATAGCTGCTCTTGCTGCCACTGTAATTGTAATGTTTTTAAACCATCCCGTGGCATCATTGCAAGAAAAGTTTCAAGGCAAGGTAATGGAGTCCAAAGATAATAGAATGAAGGCTACGTCTGAGATTCTTAAGAATATGAGGATTCTAAAACTGCAAGCATGGGAGATGAAGTTCTTATCAAAGATTATTCAGCTTAGGAAAACAGAGGAGATATGGCTGAAGAAATTTCTAGCTGGCTCAGCAGTTGTTAGATTTGTTTTCCATAATGCCCCCACTTTTATCGCAGTGGTTACTTTTGGTACTTGTGTTCTTGTAGGCATCCCACTTGAATCAGGAAAGGTCTTATCTGCACTTGCAACATTCCGAATTCTTCAAATGCCTATCTACGGTCTTCCTGACACGGTTACAATGATTGCACAAAGTAGGATTTCTCTTGAAAGGATTGCATCATTTCTTCGTTTAGAAGAGTTGCAGACTGATGTAGTAGAGAAGCTTCCTTGGGGTAGTTCTGATAAGGCAGTTGAATTAGTAGATGGAAATTTCTCATGGGATTTATCTTCCTCTAATCCAACATTGAAAAACATCAATCTCACAGTTTTTCATGGTACGAGGGTTGCTGTATGTGGTACTGTTGGATCAGGAAAGTCTAGTTTACTTTCTTGCATTATAGGGGAAGTACCAAAGATATCTGGGAGTCTGAAAATATGTGGAACAAAGGCCTATGTTTCTCAATCACCATGGATACAGAGTGGCAAGATAGAAGAGAACATATTGTTTGGTAAAGAGATGGACAGGGAAAAGTATGAGAGGGTGCTAGAAGCATGTTCCTTGAAAAAAGACCTTGAGGTTCTACCATTTGGAGATCAGACCATTGTTGGAGAGAAAGGGATCAATTTGAGTGGTGGACAGAAGCAAAGAGTGCAAATAGCGCGTGCTATATACCAAGATGCTGATATATATCTTTTTGATGATCCATTCAGTGCGGTGGATGCTCATACGGGATCTCATCTTTTTAAGGTGCTATTTTCCAACAGTTTCTTCTTTACAGATTTGGATTCTTCCTTTTTCTTCAATAGATGATATAGTTTAAACGTAGATATGCTAGTTTTCCTTTTGCCTTTGGATACAAAGGCTGTAATCTGATTTTCCCTTTACTCTACACTGTTTCAGGAGTGCTTGCTTGACCTTTTAAAATCCAAAACTGTGATATACGTAACACATCAAGTAGAGTTCTTACCTGATGCTGATCTAATACTGGTGAGTAATTCATAAATTTCATGCTCAGGAACTCAAACATCCACATTTGGTCAATTATTTTGTCTATGTAACAGTAACTTTCTCTTGCTTACAGGTCATGAGAGAAGGAAGAATAACTCAAAAGGGAAAATTCAATGACATTCTCAGGTCAGGGACTGATTTTATGGAACTTGTAGATGCACACAGAGCAGCTTTATCTTCATCAATTAAGTCCCTAGAGAGAAGACCAACATTTAAACAACAAAGTACCACCAAGGAGAACAAAAATTCATTAACTGATTTTGAATATGAGGAAAATGAGGAAAACATTCATGATAAGAAGGATAATAAAGATGACACAAATGAATCAAAAGGACAACTTGTTCAAGAAGAAGAACGGGAAAAGGGTAGAGTTGGGTTTAATGTATACTGGAAATACATCACAACAGCTTATGGAGGAGCTCTTGTGCCCTTCATATTACTAGCTCAGATACTCACCGTGGGTTTTCAAATTGCAAGCAATTACTGGATGACTGTGGCAACTCCTGTTTCAGGAACTGCTGAACCTGATATTGGAAGCCTTACACTTATGCTTGTCTATGTCGCATTGGCAATCGGAAGTTCAATTTTCACCCTTGCCAGAGCATTTATTGCTGTGATAGCTGGATATAAAACAGCCACTGTGCTCTTCAGTAAAATGCATTTCTGTGTTTTTCGAGCACCAATATCTTTTTTTGATGCCACCCCAAGTGGTCGAATCCTGAATAGAGTATGTTATAGTATGTTCATAATTCTTCAATGGTTTAATTTGAAGAGAGAACTTATTTACCTGATCATATTGCTTATTGCATTCTATTAGAGAGTTCAATTCTTTATTTTTTTCCCCTAAATTACTATATTCAATATAGTTTTTCCTTTTGTTGCAGGCTTCAACAGACCAAAGTGAACTAGATATGAGCATTCCATCATTAGTATGGGCAATTACCCTAAATTTGATTCAAATCTTCGGAAATATTGTTATAATTTCTCAAGCGGTATGGCAGGTCTTTCTAGTATTGATTCCTGTAATGGCAGCATGCATATGGTACCAGGTAATTTTATAGATCTGAACTACATTATTCAGCAACAAGAACTGCAGATGTCACCAAGTGAATTTGATTCTGACTTTCATTTCCTCTGTTTAATTTTTCATTGTGCCTGATTTCCTCATCAGTGTTTAAAGAGCACATAATTTTATCATATTTCTCACGTTCAGAGGGAAAATAATATGAATCTGACTGATGTTATTGTGCTAAGATATCATTTATGCTAAAATAGAGCTTCTATAAATGCAGCGATACTATTCTGCATCTGCAAGGGAACTGGCACGATTAGTTGGTACATGTCAAGCTCCAGTTATACAACATTTTTCAGAAACAATTTCAGGATCAACAACCATAAAATGTTTTGAACAAGAATCAAGATTTAATGACATAAATATGAAATTGATAGACAGATATTCCCAACCCAAACTATACAGTGCTACTGCAATTGAATGGCTGAATTTCCGATTGGATATTTTATCCACTCTCACATTTGCCTTCTGTTTGGTTTTCTTGATATCTTTTCCAAACTCATTTACTGCTCCAGGTGAGTACTTCAAACTGCATACATTTAGTAATCAAATTTTACTGCTTATGACACTAAAAGCTTTCATTCCCTTTTTCACTTCAATTGTTGTCTTTTTCAAGGCATTGCTGGACTGGCTGTGACATATGGACTTAATCTAAACTCTCTACAAACTAATATAATCTGGTTTCTTTGCACTTTGGAGAACAAAATTATATCTGTTGAAAGAATACTTCAATACACATCTCTCCCAAGTGAAGCTCCTCTTGTGATTAAAGACAACCAGCCGGAATATTATTGGCCATCATTTGGTGAGGTTCATATCCGGGATCTACAGGTATATTCCAATGGTTATTCATTTGTTCCATTATGAATTGAAGGCTACAATTATATTTTCTTGGTGGTATACAACTGTAATCAGGAGCTGGGTTATGCAGGTTCGATATGCTCCTCACTTGCCTATTGTTCTACGAGGCCTTACTTGCACTTTTACTGCTGGATCAAAAACTGGTATTGTAGGAAGAACAGGAAGTGGAAAAACAACTCTAGTGCAAACACTTTTCCGACTTGTTGAACCTGTTGCGGGACAAATATTGATAGATAGCATTAACATCACTTCGATTGGAATTCATGATTTGAGGTCCAGACTAAGCATTATTCCTCAAGAGCCAACAATGTTTGCAGGGACTGTAAGAAGCAACCTGGATCCACTGGAAGAGTACACAGATGAACAGATTTGGCAGGTAAGTTGAGTTTGTTTGATATTAGGAAGAACTCATCTCTTTAGTTCCTGCATGGTATACATACTAATTTTTTTTAAGACATGTTTTCAGGCTTTAGAGATGTGCCAACTTGGAGATGATGTAAGGAAAAAAGAAGGGAAACTTGACTCCACAGGTTTGACTTCTCAAAACTTTGAACATAGACATAACAGGTGTTACAAGTCACAATCATATGCCTAAATGAAATGGGAGCGTATTACTTATCATTATGAGCTTTTACAGTTACTGAAAATGGAGAAAATTGGAGCATGGGTCAAAGGCAATTGGTCTGCCTTGGCCGTGTTCTACTGAAGAAAAGCAAGATCTTGGTGCTTGATGAAGCTACTGCATCTGTTGACACAGCCACAGATAATATTATTCAGCAAACAGTTAAGCATCATTTTGCAGAATGCACAGTCCTCACCATTGCTCATAGGATAACTTCAATCATTGACAGTGACATGGTTCTGTTTTTAAATCAAGGTAAGCATCACTCTGTCTCTTTCTTCTTGCCAATGTGGTCTTGTCTTAACTTCAATCATATGATTTCGTTTCATATTGATGCTTCAGGGTTGATTGAAGAATATGATTCACCAAAGAAACTGCTTAAGAACAAATCTTCATCTCTAGCTCTACTGGTTGCTGAATACACAAGGAGATCAGACTCTGGTTTTGGAAATTAAATTCAAACTGATTTTAAATTTTCCTCAAACCAGATATATTTGTAATATGTAACATGTATAATCCTACCTTGCTGAACTGCGGTAGAGATTTTCTAAAGCCTTTTCCCAGTGGGTTGTATCGCCAACCCATTTCCTTATATTAAAAATAAAAAAAAATAACTTAAAAAATTAATTTTTTATTATATTATTTAAATAATGTAAATATATAATAGCAATATAACTAAATTATTAATAATTTAGTTTTAATTATTAATTATAATAAAATAAAATAATATTTATATGACTAAATGTGTCTTTTATATATATATATATATATATAATATATATATATATATAAGACATTTGATTATATAAATACTGTATAAGTTTTTGATTGATAGAGTAATATTTAAGAAAAAAGAAATTTGAAAAACAAAAATTAAAAAAAAAAAAGAACCATTTTAACCTGCTTTATTATGATATTATTTCTGATATATTTTCATAATTTTTTTGGCATCTTTCTAAATGATTATTTTAATTTTTTTGTGAAAATGATTTTTGATTTATCTGTTTTGGATCCTAGATTAAGTTTTTAAAAATTGTTGGATCATGATATCTGGAACTGGATTTCCAAAACGAAGTTTCTTAAATGAGATTTTCAGAATGTATGAAATGTATTTTTGAAGAATTTTTCTGAAGCAAAATTTCAAACAAATTTTTTGGAATATATAATACTTTCCAAAATAATTTTTTAAGAATGAGCTTTTTAAACTAACTTTTTAAAACACATTAAAATACTTTTAAAAAGAACTTTTCAAAATACAATAAAATACTTTTAAAAAGAACTTTTCAAAATACAATAAAATACGTTCTAAAATACATTAAAGTACGCAAGACACATATGTAACTCACTAGTGGAAACCATAGGACTGGGTACACTTAACTAAAAAAACTTAAACTATATTTTTTAAACTTAAAAAAACTTAAACTATAGTTTATCTGTATTTTTTTAAACTTAAAAAATTTAAACTAATTATATTTATTAACAGTTCAGTTTAAAAATATTGAACTGTTTTATTTTGAGTATAGTTAACTGTGGTTTCAGTTTTTCCAATTCATTTCTCAATCACAATTTCTCAATCAAAATTGGGTTTTTCTATTTCCTTTCTCCATCAATTTTTTCTCCGGACCTCTCGTTACGTACTGTTCGTCAAAGGCTCGCTCGCCACCGTTGAAGGTTCACTGTCATCGAAGGTTCGCAGTTGTTGAAGACTCGCGGTCTTCGAAGACTCGTCGTTGTCGAAAGCTCGCCGCTAAAAAATGGAATTATTGACAACAACAATACGTCGAAAGCAGGCAAAATTTTTCGGTAAAGGTTGTTTTTTGATGGATTACCGACAACCTCGTCAACACTAGTGGAAGAAAATGATTGGTGCTTGATAGTACCTTTTCGCGCAGTGTAATTTGCATCAAGTTGTCATGCCCCACAGATTGGTCCTTTTTTCTTCCCACGGTCGACGTCAATCCAACACTTGTCCTAATCATGTTATTATTGTCCTACTCATAATTGGAAAAGTGAGCAACTATTTTATGTGTAATTGTGTTATGTAAATATATTTAAGAACTTTGTTTTGTAAATATTACATTGAGAAACTTTTTAATGTGTTAATAATAGAAACAACATTGATTATTTTGGTCGTTATTAATTCTTCAGACTGTATTTTGCAAATGAATTTTACGTAGGTCTGGATATGGATAATAATATGTACAGATAAAACATTCTAAAAAAAAGTACTTTTTATACTGGTTAAAGCCAAAGTAGGTATAAAAAAGTATCATTTTTTACATCGGTTCTAGCACCAATAGGTTTAAAAAGGGAGATTTTTTGTCTAAGAAAAAAGGATTTTTTGTCTAAGAAAAAAGAGTTTTTTTATACCTTCACAGAGAAGCAGGTATAAAAGTCATACTTTTATACCTGTTCTAAGCAGATCCGGTGTAGAAAGTAAGCTTTTATACTATTCCTATAACAAGTATAAAAGTTAAAAACTTTCTATACCCCCTGCTTCTATATCTGCTCAAAAATCGGTGTAAAAAGTCTTTTTAAACAGGTATAAAAAACCCTTTTTGGCATAGTGTGACGAACCTGTGATTGCTTAGCGCACGAGCCTTGCTCCAATCTGACCTATGAGAGTCTACTTGAAAAGTCTCCTGTTCAACATTATGCACAGTGTCAGTAAAGGATAAATTAGAACAAGTTCCGAGATCTTTCATCAATAAACTAGCTAGATCCCTTTCGAAGATGAGTTTGTTGAAAAACCACATCAACATGCATAGCCTGTCCCAATTCTTGTGCCTGTAATAGACTATGGAGTTATATACTTCACAATTAAATTTAAAATACATAAGTTATATGGATACAAAATTAGTGAAGTTTTGTATCATACGAAGGACATGCTCATGAACGGTAGTTGATCCACCTATATGCAGGGTCCCACCCTTTTTTGAATCTTTATTCCTTTGGGCATTAACCCATTTATTGCGATAATCTGGAAAATTCCAATGTACTAGCAAGGAGCTCCAAATGTGCTCCACAATCCAATAAGGGTGTTATCCTACATTGCTTAAATCTCTAAACCTCTCAGATAGCTTATGAGATGCTTTAGTGTGAAATTTCTATGAATTTCACTTTCATGTTCAAGTCTCCACCGAACCATCATTTGTGACTATAAATCATACACAAATGATGTTCATGTACTATGTTTTGCATTTGAATTAACATACATATATAGGAAATGAAAATTAGTTTCATGAAGTTTCACCTTAAATCGTTGTCAAAATGAATCTTTATCTTTAGGAGGTATTGCTCCCCATGTTGGCCAAGGCTTTAGAAATTTTTGCTTAATAGACCTTGTGATGACTTGAGAAGTAACTCTAGATAGAAGAAACTTGCATATAAATACATCAAAGTAATCAAAATTAAGGCAAGGCTTAAACAAGTCATGACATAGAAATTAGTTACAAAGATTTTCGGGTATTACCCTCATCCATAAGGTTCAATCATGGGTCGATCATGAAGAGGAGGGTCAACACCATCACCAACTGAATCAGGATCAACAGACTGTGTGGGAATCACCATAACCAAGACCATCAAATATCTAAATGTTGAGGTGGATATAGAAGTAGGGTCAAAAGGTGTCACAATGAATGTAGAAGGTGTGAGATCAATATGAGGGTCTATGGTATGAAGATGATGGTATATTTTAGTGTATTAAAACTTCCTCACAGTATTCACAGTTCAAGAAATCCAATTCTCACATTTATATGCATAATTTCACCAGTTCTTAAAAGCTTATTTGCATTCATTTAGGTTCAATTAGTCACTTTCTAATTTCATTCATATTTTAAGCATTTTAGTGTTTCAAGAGTCATTTAGTGTCATATTATACATGATGAGATAGTATAGTATAAATATCATTCCATGCATGAAAACTAAGAAAACCCAAAAATTCTGCATAGTTTGGTTTTGTTGTGAAATTTTGTATTGACTAACTTTATTGCCAATTCTGATACAACCATTGTTTTTACATTTTTTTTTCATATTTGATTAAGTTTCTGCATTGCATTTCATATCATAAGGAATATAGAAACATAATTCAATCATAAGTGTTATCAGACTCCATTTTAAACTACCTTTGTTGTCAAAATTGGTGTGAAAGTGATTTTGTGATTCTTAAGTTTCTAATTCATTTTGAGCATTCATTTAGCATGTTCATGTAATTTGAATTGCACAATACTTAGGTTTGTTCATTCAAGAAACACTTAGTGAAACCTAGGGTTTCATTGAGACATTTCATCAAATAATAACCAATGTTAGGAGGATCATGAAGCACATATATTGCCTCTTAATGCAAAAATTCCTCTTTCTTCACTTCCTAGTGTCCCTCTTTGTTGTCCATGTACCCTTATTCTGTCTTTGTACTATAAAACTAGGTTTTCAATTTATACAATGAATGTTATCACTTGAAGAGTTTACTATAAAAGGAACATAAGTCTAATAACTAACAACTGCATTTCCAACAACTGTGTAGAAATAGATTGACTTAGTTTCTCAACCAAGAGGGGGTGAATTGGTTTTGTTTTATAAAAATTGTTCTTTGAAAAATATTTTCAAAATCTTTAAGCCTTTCTTGGAATGCAAGCAAATAAAGAATGCAAGGAAATAAAAGAGATAAAGGATAAAAAGAACAACACCAAGGTTTATACTGGTTCAGCCTCAATGCCTACATCCAGTCTCCTTTCAATCAACTTGAGATTGAAAGCAAATCCACTATATAGATCGAGTTTTATAGCAAGCATTACAGAGACACCCTCTCAATGTATTCTCATCTCTAACTCCAAATCTACTATAGTAAAACACAAAAAGAACAATCCTCTTTTTGCAACCCCTTTGAGATACCACACTCAAAGTAACCAAAACTCCAAAGTTCTCTTATTGGCCAACAGCAACAGGGAAACCACAATCTCACAAGCAATAGGTCGAACAAGTGGAGGGGGTGGTTTGTGGATAATTTGTGACTTGAAATTAACAAACTAAAACATGAAATCGAACACTAATTGAAAATGATTGGTCACTAACTCAATTACAATGCTTCCAATCACAAATTAACAACAAATAAACACTACTCTCACCCATAATCCAACACGAATTAACCAACTAAGCGAAGGTTAATCCGGTCTTCAAAAACGTGAGCTAAGCAAACACATTGCACAAGTCTAATCAATTCTGCACCCATAGTCCAATTAACTAAGCGAAAATCAAACACCAATTAGGCAACTAAGCGTATACCTAATTGCAAGCACAAAACCAAATCAACTTCATGCAAAGCAAGAATAGCACCATCAAAACGGTCCAAATATCTCAAGGAAACGATGCAATTTCGCTAATGACCAACTAAGCAGACTTAAGCTAACATTAAAACGTAATTAAAGCAGCAAAACAAAACTATATACAACATTAATTTGAAACGAAAGTGGACAAAATGGAATTGCAAAACAGATTCAAAACCGCAACAAAATTCGAAAAAGAGAATGAGGGAAAGGAGAGGTGTTTTGCCCCCTTTGGGTACTAAAACCCTAGTTCCAAAGTCAGCCCACAAATTGGGCTTTTACAATTTTGACCCAAAATAACCCAATGGTGCAAATATGTCCAAAAGTACACTAAAAATGAATTTATAATTGAATTAAATCTAAAACGCCTATGTGGAGAGTGATTATTGACGTTTTTGCCCTCTTAAAGTCCCAAAATAATATTCCAAATAATTCTTTGCAATTAATAATGGAAATAATTAGCCTAAGTTAATTCAAAATAATTAAAATAAAAATTATTGGTCAAATTAAGCCCAAATATCAAAACTTAGGAAATATTGGACAATTAAGCACAATTTTCTAATCAAATGTAGTACAAAAAGCTAAGTGAATTGTAGAAAATATTGATTCATCAGAGTTCACTCTCATGGGTATCACTAAAGTGTCATACTTCTACACCTGTTTGCAGTCCCCTATCTTGCAACCAAGCATATCTCACAACCTCAAAAGATCTTTTCCTAATGTTTTTAACTACAATCTTCAAGGGCGTAAAAATTCAGGTGTACAAGTTTATTTTAACTTGTAAAACAATTTTCATTGTTCTTTGTTCTTTGTTATCTTCTAATATAATGGGTTGGCATTATCTTCCAAGGATAATACTTAAAGAGAAATTTCAATTACCCTCAATGATAGTCATGTTTTTGAATAAAACAACATCATACACAAAAACAAAACAACATTGACCTCAATTTTAACACACTATGAAATTAAAATGCACAAACAAAGGTTAATGCATATCATTGCATACTGTCAACACCCAATTTCGTCCGGATAACTAAATAATATAGGTCTTTCTTTTTTTTATTGTGTCTTATTTTATTTTATGTTTTTTTATATAATTTTAATTTTGTTTTTATTATTATTATTTTATTTTATTTTTTATTTGATTTGGTTTTCTATATTATTATTTAAAAAAAAAAAAAGAAAACAAAAGAAAAAGAAAAAAGGAAGCAGGACACACGCTCCCTGGCTCTCCACCCCTCTGCTCCACACACACCCGTAACCACCCCAACAACTTTTCCTTTTTCACTCCCAACTCCATTACCTCCAAGGGGGAGGGCTCTCCGCATCACACAACACTCAATCCTCCTCCATTCTCTTTTTTCTGATGACGGATATGTAGTTGGGTGGGATCCGCGTGATGTTAGAGCTGAAAAGAAAAGATGAGATGATGGGGTGCTCTTGGCCGGTGCTTCCCGCTGTGATTTTGAACGGTGTATGAGATGAAGTGATGAAGAAGCTTGGTTTCGTGGTGACGAGAGAATAATTTATGATGGCGGGATTGATGCGGTTTGAGTTAGGCCGTGTACAAGGCTTGGAGATGAAATAAGAGTAAATGGATGGAAAAATGGTAGTTCCGATCGCCGTTCCGATGTGCTATGGTAAAAATAAAACATAATAAATTATATATAAATTAAAAAAAATAAAAATATTAAAATAAAAATAAAATTAAAATGGGTGTATATAGTTGCCATCATTGATAGAGAAT
>NW_025904962.1:0-22547 GCF_018835915.1 Vigna umbellata
TATAACATTATTTATTACATAAAAAAATCATGTGATATAAAAAATAGAAAGAGATCATTTTTCTCATTTTATTTCAGCTTAGGCGGACGTGTTTTCTAATTAAATTATGTTTAATAAAAAAAAATGCTGAAAATCTAATAAAAACTAAAAGTAAGAAAGTAATAGAACGTTAATAGTTAATAACTTCAAATTATTAAGCTAACTAATTAAATTATAAGTATTTAGTAAAGTTTGTTAAAGTAACAAATATATATACCAACACACAAAATAACATTATAAAAGTAACCCTTTAAAAAATCAATAACTTCATATTTTGTTAATAAATTTCAGTCTTTCCAGAACATAAGTCAACCATGATAATAAAAAATAAAATAAAATAAAATTTGTTACTATCATACGATTAACAATTGACACTTGCATACGACTGGCCAACAATATTTTCTTTTTCCTAAATAAAAATAGTTTTAGATAAACTCTTTCAGGCAAATTTAGAAGTTGAATTCTATAGTCTAACTGTGAAAAGTTATTTTTAGTGCATCAATAAACGTGTTTATAATAAATAAGGAATAAAGAATACAGCAGTTCAAAGTAAAACATTTATTTACACAATCTAAACCTAAGCTCAAAAATACTCATGTCATGTAGGATCTAATTTTAAATTCTTCATCCAAACTTTGGTATATAAATACTTATGCAGTATAAAGTGGCGATGCTGCCAAAAACAGCATTGCATAGATAGATAGTATCGACTATTTCTGGCAATAAATAAATAAATCTAAAAATAAGGATTTCAAGCATTATGCTCATCCTTCATCAACAACTTATATATAGAAGCATACTAGATAAATAGCAATTATCTGTACATAGAATTCATGCCAAGTGAGAAGAAGGAATGGCCATTCTTCAGAAACATATCATGTCTAAAATAATCTTAGGCTACACAATAGGAGACTGCCTGAATTAATTCTACGCCGTTGCATCCAACTCTCAATCAACAAATCTTCATTACTTTTAACTTTGAGGTAATCATCCATATCATACCTTAATCCTTTGGATTTAGCTGATAATGACTGGTCCGTGTGACAATAAGCATCTCCAAATTTACTGTATACATCTTTTCCAACATACTCCTGAAGGTAATCAGGGCTCCAGCTTCCACGACTGCTAATAGAAATGCTACCTTGATCTTCCACTTTGATGTTTTCCTATGACCCATGAATAAATTTCAGCAACCCAAGTCGTATTAAAAGGAGATAAGAACTTTAAACATAAGAATATAAGGGTAAACAATTGTTGGCACAGTTTAATGTTAATGGCCATTTTGTATAATGTCTTTCCGATCCCTTAAATTTAATTTTGCTATTCGGTAACTCCAGATTATGCAACATATGTGGGTAAATGTCCAGAGAAAATGGCGATGACGATGATTGAAAGAATCATACCAATTTTCGAGAGCTACTCTCTTAACAGTAAATTAAAGCGAGATGGTAAAATATATGAAAGTCACATGTGAAGATACAACATATAATTTTCATACGGTCATGTTTCTTCCACAAATTATCCAATCCCAGACATATTTTATTAGAAAATAATTTGAGAGAACTGTGATAACCTGAGTAGAACTTGAAGTTTTTGGAGTGACTGCCATACGTGCCTTATTCAGGCTTGTCATAGGAGAAGCATCATTCCCTGTCTCCCATTGCAACCATGGCAATGCAACTCCATCCATCAAAACAGGAAGAGATCTAGTGACTGGAAGGCTATTAAATGTTTCTGGTTTTATTAGTCCTCCAATGGATGAGCTTGCATCACTCCTTTCACCATCAAGTGATGAAATATCTGTATCTTCAACATTTGAAATAAAATCCTCAATATATCTCTCAGCCTCCTCAGTCAACCGCATTGACACTCGGCTTCTGTCATTACTTCTCTGGACAGAGAAATAAAAAAAAATGAATAACACTGTTCAAATAAATCAAAACAACTAATTCGTCATCTCTTCCTTCACGAAGAAATTCTAATATTGTTAAAATTATATCATCATTATCAGAACTAGAAGCATAATAGTGATAAGCACCTTCCTGATTCTCGATGGATTTTGTATAAGATTGTCCTCCTTGGCAGGAATCAATTCACTAACAATCTTAGAAAGTTCTCTGCCTCGCTGCTCCTCATACACTATTTCAGCTAATAATTCTTGTTTTCGCTTCTCAGACTGTAATTTTAAACCAAAAAAAGGTAAAATATGATTTTCTTGGTCAAATAACTTCTACCAGCAAACACAACATATTTCAGTGTTAAAACAGTCCAAGGTATGCAATGAGAGTGGCCTAGCCTTCCTGTTGACATTAATGGAAAGTTACAATGTTTGGATTGATAGAAAGTGAAGGAATGAAATGGAACAAAATGAAATGATATTAGGTTCCATTGTTTAGATGATTTAAAAATAGGATGGAATGATATAACACTTGATAGATTTGGAATCCATCTGATAAGCCTCTTTTTCTTCTTCAAATGGAGAGCCTAAGTACGGGATGGAACAACTTATTTCCAATAATGATAACTTTATTTCACTTGACTCCATTTTATTCTATTTAATTTCGTTTCACCTCACCGTTAGATATGTAAAGATAACTAAGTGTACAACAGGAGTTACTTCTCCAGAATGTTCTGGTGTGCTTGTTTCTGCTTATTGGACCTCCGCCATGTACAATGTCAGAAGAACAAAAGAAACACGAGTCCACGATACTCAGTTTGGTAAATCCATATAGAAAATTAAGTATTTCACAAGTGTGTGGGCCCTCCAACAAAAACAAAGCAAAGATGTTCCGTTTACATTACAGAAGTGCAAGTCTCAATAGCACAGTTTAAACTGAAAGGAAAACACTTTTCTTTATATGCCCAGCTCGTAGATCATTAGCAATAATTTGATTTTCTACGCACATGGTTGAGCTTGCCAGCTAAAAGTATAATTATGTTTTGAAGTCAGCAAAGACTCTTCTTACCCAGACTTTCATACAACTCAATAAAAGACTGTCATCAGTATGAAAGAAAGAATTTTATTGTATTTGAACTTTTATTACCTGTTCCAGTTCAGTTTCGTAGCTACTTCTGATAGAAGAATTGCTTGATAACAAATGATCACCAGTGGATAAAGTGGAGGTCCTCGGTTTTACCACAGCCTAAAAGCGGAAGTTTCATAAAAAAGTAGGAATTTTCTTCAGTGAATGAGCAGAGGACGCAATCATAACAATGCTAGGCATGGCAGAGACCATACAATACAAACAAGAAGATTTACGTAAAACATGTTTCACGTACCTGTTCAGGTTCCATATTCCTTAATACTTTCTGCTTTGCTTTGTGCAATCCTTTATCCATGCCAGTAAGTGGCACCTGAACATTTTTTAAAACAGTAAGAATATGAAGCAAAATTCATCAAACTGAGCCAGTGCTCTTGTACCACTGTAACTCTTCAACCTTTTTCTGTGCATGAACTGCCCGTAGTTTCGCAACTCCACTTTTATCAGAGTGAGCTGTTGCTGCTTCATCATCCGTGAGAGCAGAAGAATGACTCTGAAAAGAGACATAGTCAATCTCAAATTTGGGTAAAATACAAACTTATATGTTGCTGACGAATTTCAGAAAAGGGTGAATACAAGGAGTTAAAATAACCTTCGCTGTTTTCTCTACTTTTAATTCTTGTTTTTAACGTTTGCTATATAAACTAATAACAGAAAACATTTTCTCAAACCAACTATCCTTGAAATGTAAGTTACTTTTTAACCTTTATCTTTTCTTAACTATACTTCCTTTGACTTGAAAAGTTCCTGCCAATTCCCTCTATCTTTATTTTTGACATCCAAACAATAGAAGAAAAGGTTACCATTTCACTCTCCTAAACATGGCATGTGAGTGTTTTAATTTATGGATACTTTAATAGGAAGAATTACTGCTACAAACTTCCACAGCAAGATATAAACAAGTATAATCCTGAAAATAATCACACTTACAGAGTAGCCATCGTACACCCTCAAATCCCTCTGACTAAGGGACTTTCTGAGCACTGGTCTTTGATCTGAAGCAACTGGCTCATGCATTAGCTTGTTCCCGACATCAGCATTTTTCAGATTGGAACGACTTCTAGAATTCTGAGATTGATCCAGGTCACTCTGTATCATGCAAGATATGTACATGCATAAATAAATTATTTTTTAATGCAGAAGTTAATGAGAACCATAACAAATGTCGCCAATCACCCAATTGAGGAGTGGGTGATAATTTTAGAGTACAAGCAAGACAGGCTGGTTGGTATTTGGTTCCAAAATCAAGTATTCTCAAAAGAAACTCGGCACAACTTGAGCTAGATCTTAGTTATTAATAATTTAAGCATCAAACTTAAATGAAAAAAAAGAGAGTAAAAGAACAATAATATCAAATAAAATACTAAGTAAGACACTTAAAAACATAGGCTCTGACCAATCAAACAGATTAGATGGCGGACTTAGCCAAATAGTTTGTGTTAAAAGAAAACGATGGCCATTACATAAAAAAAATCAAGCTCTTTTTTTATGAAACAACATCAATCTCTCTAAAAGCAAAAGTGAATTCTCTCAAGCAGGGAAAGCAACAGTATGATATTTTATCATACAAGGACCAACCATAATCATTCATATGGTCCACCAATCGCATTCAAAGTAAATTGTCTTTTTCAATAAAAAAGGAAACTAGATCCATTTTTTCAGCTATTAAAAAGATCGTTCACTCTTTCCAACAAAGCTGAAATGACATTATAAAACGAATTAGATAGGATAGATTTCACCAGCAGAAACGAAATATGCAATTAGCAGCGCCTAGTTTGAGAAGCAAATAAGAGGGGAAATTACGCCTAGGAATGAGGTGAGTCCTAGCATTATAAATGTAGTGGAAAATCGTCACTAATTTTTCAGTCCTTTCACTTCATTCTCCTCTTGAGTCTTCACTCTACTTCCCAAATAACTTAAAAGCACGAAAAAACAAAACATTACGAATGTATTGACCTCCTGACACCTAACCACCAAACGATTCAAAATAGACATCCAAATTTGAGCAACCATTACCTACACAGAAAAACTCAAGAACACTAAAAATTCTCCACCTAAACGTCGTACAACGGATTATTATTTACTTCGAATTTATAACCAACATTGAAACTAAATCCAATCCTAAAAATTATAGCACATAAAATACGTTCAGTGGAATACCTCGGAATCGCTAATTTGATACCTAACCACCGATACCGATCTCCGTCTTCTCGAATTCGCATCGGCTACAGGTCTTACCCCACCGCCACCGCCACCGCCACCGCCAACACTGCTCCTTCTATCATCTCCGGTTCCGGAACTCTTCCTTGAGACCGACCTCCCTCGGCGCTGCGTCGCGCCGGCGCCGGCGGGACTGGCCTCCGACTCGGAGGTTCTAGAACCGCCGAAGCGGCCGCGATTCGCGGACTCGAAGAACTCGATGGCGAGATCGTCGAGGCTGATCTCCGGGAAGACGGAGCCGCGGACGGTGTTGACGAAGCGACCTTTCGGAGCGCGGCGATCGGCGCCGTCGTCGTCACGAGAGGGGAATGTGTGACGGGCGGGGCGGCTGAGGCTCCGGGAGCGGCGGTGGTGGAGGGAGGAGGAGGAGGCGGAGTCGTCGGCGGAGGAGGCTCCGACGGAAGTTCTCTTGGTGGTGGATTTGAATGCCGCGGTGGCCATCGGAGAGAGGGGAAATTGAAATGCAGAATTCTAGATTTTTGAAAATTCAAACTTCATTCATTGCTGGTAAAGAAATGTGACCTCAGTGTAGTGAGGACGGAGAAAAACATTGGCGGAGAGACCAGAAAAGCCAGAGAGATTTGAATATAGTAAATTGTCAATTATATTTGGTATTGAGGCATTATTGGTATTCGCATAGTACCATACTATATAATAATAAACATATTTATATTTTAGGTAAAAGTTAATATAATAAATTAATTTAAGGTTAAACCTTTAGTTGTCCGATTTAAGGTTAAAATTAACACTTTTAAAAACTAATAAAAAAGAATTAAATTAAAAAAAATTCATATATAAATAAAGACAACTAAAGAATTTAAACCTTAATTTAATACATTCATTTTAATTAAAAAATGTTTTAATCAATCCAAAAATAATTATTAATAAATTTTAAAGACTAAATTAGTAGTTTAACGAGAAAATAATCGTTCAAAAAATAATTATTAATTGATAATTAATCTAAATAATAATAATTATTAATGAATATTTAATGAAAATAACAGTCATTAATTAAAATTTAATAATAATAATATCTATAAATTTATGTTTAAAAAAAATTAAATAATTAATTTTTATTATTCATATTTATTATAATATTATTATGCAAAGCTACTAATACACTCACATGTAATTAGAATAAGAAAGAAAAAGAGAAAATACACAAGCGTAACTTGGATAATAAGATACGAGTAAGAACTTCATCCAATCTTCGTAATAGCTTAAATTATTTAAATAACGAAGCTCAATTCTTTATTGAAACATAAATATTTTATATTAATAATTAATAATATTTATACAAAATTTAGCTTCTTATAATTTATGCCAGCTAATAAAAAGTTAACAAATGCCTTGGATGTGAAAAAAAAATATATTATAAAAGTAAATAATTGTATTCTATATATGTGAGAAAGTGAATGAGGCATTAAATTGTAATCTAGAAACTACTTATACGGTCAGTACATTCAATTAATTAGTTTTGATAAAAATAAATAAATTAATATTAAATGTAAGCAAAGTTCTTTAGATTTTCTGTCTAATCCATGGCGTGTATTATAATTATAAAGTACACAAAAACAAATTATGTTATAGTTTGACATTTTGAAGTTTAACCTTAGATGAACTTTAATACTTGAAGAAAACAAAAATAATATAAATATATATATAATATTTATTCGTTTTAAAAGTAACTTTGAATGCTTACTTCAATGAATACATTTCTATAACATTAGAATTTTATTACTTAAATTATTAAATTTGGTTCCATAATCTCAATAGTTGTACGTGCTAAATCGTAAATAAGTTAAAGGTTGTGTTCATTTATGAAGAATACACTGCATGATTTGTGGAGACGGATTGGGAAGTAAAGTCATATTCATTTGCAAGGATTTGGAAGAAAGAAAAAGCGCAGATTTGCAAAATATATTATTTTTTGAATCATCGTAGATGTACAAGGATTTATAGTGATTTATGAGTAATTTACATGTTTGTCTTCCTTCCATTTGATAATGGAGTAATTGAGTATGAGTAATCAAATTTTGAAGAGAAAGACCAAAATCCACATCTTGTATCCGGATAGCACATATTCAAATCCAGACTAGTGTATTCGAATTGTGGAGCATTATTTAAATAATAATAATAATAATAAGAATAATAATAAATAATAATNAATAGGCTCTGACCAATCAAACAGATTAGATGGCGGACTTAGCCAAATAGTTTGTGTTAAAAGAAAACGATGGCCATTACATAAAAAAAATCAAGCTCTTTTTTTATGAAACAACATCAATCTCTCTAAAAGCAAAAGTGAATTCTCTCAAGCAGGGAAAGCAACAGTATGATATTTTATCATACAAGGACCAACCATAATCATTCATATGGTCCACCAATCGCATTCAAAGTAAATTGTCTTTTTCAATAAAAAAGGAAACTAGATCCATTTTTTCAGCTATTAAAAAGATCGTTCACTCTTTCCAACAAAGCTGAAATGACATTATAAAACGAATTAGATAGGATAGATTTCACCAGCAGAAACGAAATATGCAATTAGCAGCGCCTAGTTTGAGAAGCAAATAAGAGGGGAAATTACGCCTAGGAATGAGGTGAGTCCTAGCATTATAAATGTAGTGGAAAATCGTCACTAATTTTTCAGTCCTTTCACTTCATTCTCCTCTTGAGTCTTCACTCTACTTCCCAAATAACTTAAAAGCACGAAAAAACAAAACATTACGAATGTATTGACCTCCTGACACCTAACCACCAAACGATTCAAAATAGACATCCAAATTTGAGCAACCATTACCTACACAGAAAAACTCAAGAACACTAAAAATTCTCCACCTAAACGTCGTACAACGGATTATTATTTACTTCGAATTTATAACCAACATTGAAACTAAATCCAATCCTAAAAATTATAGCACATAAAATACGTTCAGTGGAATACCTCGGAATCGCTAATTTGATACCTAACCACCGATACCGATCTCCGTCTTCTCGAATTCGCATCGGCTACAGGTCTTACCCCACCGCCACCGCCACCGCCACCGCCAACACTGCTCCTTCTATCATCTCCGGTTCCGGAACTCTTCCTTGAGACCGACCTCCCTCGGCGCTGCGTCGCGCCGGCGCCGGCGGGACTGGCCTCCGACTCGGAGGTTCTAGAACCGCCGAAGCGGCCGCGATTCGCGGACTCGAAGAACTCGATGGCGAGATCGTCGAGGCTGATCTCCGGGAAGACGGAGCCGCGGACGGTGTTGACGAAGCGACCTTTCGGAGCGCGGCGATCGGCGCCGTCGTCGTCACGAGAGGGGAATGTGTGACGGGCGGGGCGGCTGAGGCTCCGGGAGCGGCGGTGGTGGAGGGAGGAGGAGGAGGCGGAGTCGTCGGCGGAGGAGGCTCCGACGGAAGTTCTCTTGGTGGTGGATTTGAATGCCGCGGTGGCCATCGGAGAGAGGGGAAATTGAAATGCAGAATTCTAGATTTTTGAAAATTCAAACTTCATTCATTGCTGGTAAAGAAATGTGACCTCAGTGTAGTGAGGACGGAGAAAAACATTGGCGGAGAGACCAGAAAAGCCAGAGAGATTTGAATATAGTAAATTGTCAATTATATTTGGTATTGAGGCATTATTGGTATTCGCATAGTACCATACTATATAATAATAAACATATTTATATTTTAGGTAAAAGTTAATATAATAAATTAATTTAAGGTTAAACCTTTAGTTGTCCGATTTAAGGTTAAAATTAACACTTTTAAAAACTAATAAAAAAGAATTAAATTAAAAAAAATTCATATATAAATAAAGACAACTAAAGAATTTAAACCTTAATTTAATACATTCATTTTAATTAAAAAATGTTTTAATCAATCCAAAAATAATTATTAATAAATTTTAAAGACTAAATTAGTAGTTTAACGAGAAAATAATCGTTCAAAAAATAATTATTAATTGATAATTAATCTAAATAATAATAATTATTAATGAATATTTAATGAAAATAACAGTCATTAATTAAAATTTAATAATAATAATATCTATAAATTTATGTTTAAAAAAAATTAAATAATTAATTTTTATTATTCATATTTATTATAATATTATTATGCAAAGCTACTAATACACTCACATGTAATTAGAATAAGAAAGAAAAAGAGAAAATACACAAGCGTAACTTGGATAATAAGATACGAGTAAGAACTTCATCCAATCTTCGTAATAGCTTAAATTATTTAAATAACGAAGCTCAATTCTTTATTGAAACATAAATATTTTATATTAATAATTAATAATATTTATACAAAATTTAGCTTCTTATAATTTATGCCAGCTAATAAAAAGTTAACAAATGCCTTGGATGTGAAAAAAAAATATATTATAAAAGTAAATAATTGTATTCTATATATGTGAGAAAGTGAATGAGGCATTAAATTGTAATCTAGAAACTACTTATACGGTCAGTACATTCAATTAATTAGTTTTGATAAAAATAAATAAATTAATATTAAATGTAAGCAAAGTTCTTTAGATTTTCTGTCTAATCCATGGCGTGTATTATAATTATAAAGTACACAAAAACAAATTATGTTATAGTTTGACATTTTGAAGTTTAACCTTAGATGAACTTTAATACTTGAAGAAAACAAAAATAATATAAATATATATATAATATTTATTCGTTTTAAAAGTAACTTTGAATGCTTACTTCAATGAATACATTTCTATAACATTAGAATTTTATTACTTAAATTATTAAATTTGGTTCCATAATCTCAATAGTTGTACGTGCTAAATCGTAAATAAGTTAAAGGTTGTGTTCATTTATGAAGAATACACTGCATGATTTGTGGAGACGGATTGGGAAGTAAAGTCATATTCATTTGCAAGGATTTGGAAGAAAGAAAAAGCGCAGATTTGCAAAATATATTATTTTTTGAATCATCGTAGATGTACAAGGATTTATAGTGATTTATGAGTAATTTACATGTTTGTCTTCCTTCCATTTGATAATGGAGTAATTGAGTATGAGTAATCAAATTTTGAAGAGAAAGACCAAAATCCACATCTTGTATCCGGATAGCACATATTCAAATCCAGACTAGTGTATTCGAATTGTGGAGCATTATTTAAATAATAATAATAATAATNAACTTCCACAGCAAGATATAAACAAGTATAATCCTGAAAATTATCACACTTACAGAGTAGCCATCGTACACCCTCAAATCCCTCTGACTTAGGGACTTTCTGAGCACTGGTCTTTGATCTGAAGCAACTGGCTCATGCATTAGCTTGTTCCCGACATCAGCATTTTTCAGATTGGAACGACTTCTAGAATTCTGAGATTGATCCAGGTCACTCTGTATCATGCAAGATATGTACATGCATAAATAAATTATTTTTTAATGCAGAAGTTAATGAGAACCATAACAAATGTCGCCAATCACCCAATTGAGGAGTGGGTGATAATTTTAGAGTACAAGCAAGACAGGCTGGTTGGTATTTGGTTCCAAAATCAAGTATTCTCAAAAGAAACTCGGCACAACTTGAGCTAGATCTTAGTTATTAATAATTTAAGCATCAAACTTAAATGAAAAAAAAGAGAGTAAAAGAACAATAATATCAAATAAAATACTAAGTAAGACACTTAAAAACATAGGCTCTGACCAATCAAACAGATTAGATGGCGGACTTAGCCAAATAGTTTGTGTTAAAAGAAAACGATGGCCATTACATAAAAAAAATCAAGCTCTTTTTTTATGAAACAACATCAATCTCTCTAAAAGCAAAAGTGAATTCTCTCAAGCAGGGAAAGCAACAGTATGATATTTTATCATACAAGGACCAACCATAATCATTCATATGGTCCACCAATCGCATTCAAAGTAAATTGTCTTTTTCAATAAAAAAGGAAACTAGATCCATTTTTTCAGCTATTAAAAAGATCGTTCACTCTTTCCAACAAAGCTGAAATGACATTATAAAACGAATTAGATAGGATAGATTTCACCAGCAGAAACGAAATATGCAATTAGCAGCGCCTAGTTTGAGAAGCAAATAAGAGGGGAAATTACGCCTAGGAATGAGGTGAGTCCTAGCATTATAAATGTAGTGGAAAATCGTCACTAATTTTTCAGTCCTTTCACTTCATTCTCCTCTTGAGTCTTCACTCTACTTCCCAAATAACTTAAAAGCACGAAAAAACAAAACATTACGAATGTATTGACCTCCTGACACCTAACCACCAAACGATTCAAAATAGACATCCAAATTTGAGCAACCATTACCTACACAGAAAAACTCAAGAACACTAAAAATTCTCCACCTAAACGTCGTACAACGGATTATTATTTACTTCGAATTTATAACCAACATTGAAACTAAATCCAATCCTAAAAATTATAGCACATAAAATACGTTCAGTGGAATACCTCGGAATCGCTAATTTGATACCTAACCACCGATACCGATCTCCGTCTTCTCGAATTCGCATCGGCTACAGGTCTTACCCCACCGCCACCGCCACCGCCACCGCCAACACTGCTCCTTCTATCATCTCCGGTTCCGGAACTCTTCCTTGAGACCGACCTCCCTCGGCGCTGCGTCGCGCCGGCGCCGGCGGGACTGGCCTCCGACTCGGAGGTTCTAGAACCGCCGAAGCGGCCGCGATTCGCGGACTCGAAGAACTCGATGGCGAGATCGTCGAGGCTGATCTCCGGGAAGACGGAGCCGCGGACGGTGTTGACGAAGCGACCTTTCGGAGCGCGGCGATCGGCGCCGTCGTCGTCACGAGAGGGGAATGTGTGACGGGCGGGGCGGCTGAGGCTCCGGGAGCGGCGGTGGTGGAGGGAGGAGGAGGAGGCGGAGTCGTCGGCGGAGGAGGCTCCGACGGAAGTTCTCTTGGTGGTGGATTTGAATGCCGCGGTGGCCATCGGAGAGAGGGGAAATTGAAATGCAGAATTCTAGATTTTTGAAAATTCAAACTTCATTCATTGCTGGTAAAGAAATGTGACCTCAGTGTAGTGAGGACGGAGAAAAACATTGGCGGAGAGACCAGAAAAGCCAGAGAGATTTGAATATAGTAAATTGTCAATTATATTTGGTATTGAGGCATTATTGGTATTCGCATAGTACCATACTATATAATAATAAACATATTTATATTTTAGGTAAAAGTTAATATAATAAATTAATTTAAGGTTAAACCTTTAGTTGTCCGATTTAAGGTTAAAATTAACACTTTTAAAAACTAATAAAAAAGAATTAAATTAAAAAAAATTCATATATAAATAAAGACAACTAAAGAATTTAAACCTTAATTTAATACATTCATTTTAATTAAAAAATGTTTTAATCAATCCAAAAATAATTATTAATAAATTTTAAAGACTAAATTAGTAGTTTAACGAGAAAATAATCGTTCAAAAAATAATTATTAATTGATAATTAATCTAAATAATAATAATTATTAATGAATATTTAATGAAAATAACAGTCATTAATTAAAATTTAATAATAATAATATCTATAAATTTATGTTTAAAAAAAATTAAATAATTAATTTTTATTATTCATATTTATTATAATATTATTATGCAAAGCTACTAATACACTCACATGTAATTAGAATAAGAAAGAAAAAGAGAAAATACACAAGCGTAACTTGGATAATAAGATACGAGTAAGAACTTCATCCAATCTTCGTAATAGCTTAAATTATTTAAATAACGAAGCTCAATTCTTTATTGAAACATAAATATTTTATATTAATAATTAATAATATTTATACAAAATTTAGCTTCTTATAATTTATGCCAGCTAATAAAAAGTTAACAAATGCCTTGGATGTGAAAAAAAAATATATTATAAAAGTAAATAATTGTATTCTATATATGTGAGAAAGTGAATGAGGCATTAAATTGTAATCTAGAAACTACTTATACGGTCAGTACATTCAATTAATTAGTTTTGATAAAAATAAATAAATTAATATTAAATGTAAGCAAAGTTCTTTAGATTTTCTGTCTAATCCATGGCGTGTATTATAATTATAAAGTACACAAAAACAAATTATGTTATAGTTTGACATTTTGAAGTTTAACCTTAGATGAACTTTAATACTTGAAGAAAACAAAAATAATATAAATATATATATAATATTTATTCGTTTTAAAAGTAACTTTGAATGCTTACTTCAATGAATACATTTCTATAACATTAGAATTTTATTACTTAAATTATTAAATTTGGTTCCATAATCTCAATAGTTGTACGTGCTAAATCGTAAATAAGTTAAAGGTTGTGTTCATTTATGAAGAATACACTGCATGATTTGTGGAGACGGATTGGGAAGTAAAGTCATATTCATTTGCAAGGATTTGGAAGAAAGAAAAAGCGCAGATTTGCAAAATATATTATTTTTTGAATCATCGTAGATGTACAAGGATTTATAGTGATTTATGAGTAATTTACATGTTTGTCTTCCTTCCATTTGATAATGGAGTAATTGAGTATGAGTAATCAAATTTTGAAGAGAAAGACCAAAATCCACATCTTGTATCCGGATAGCACATATTCAAATCCAGACTAGTGTATTCGAATTGTGGAGCATTATTTAAATAATAATAATAATAATAAGAATAATAATAAATAATAATAATAATAATAATTGTAACATCCCAATATATATAGTATAAACTATAATAAGGAGAAGCAACATGCATGATAAAGTAGTACAGTTATCCATCTAAGACATAAAGTAATACCTTTACAGTCATCCAAAAACAACTATAAATTTAAAACTTTATATACAAACCGAAGATTATTCCAAAACTATCTACAAGGCTATAAAGAGCCAAACATAACTACTCAGCAGCAACATCACCTCCATCCAATGCTTGCTCCAAAGAGACCTCTTTCTCTGCTGCTCACATCCAAAGGATGGTCATCGTAGAAGAAGAACAACAGAACATACAAAACATAATCACACAACAGGGTAAGCTAGTTGAAACAAAGATAAATCATACAACAATTTAGTTAACTTCAAACAAGCATATTATGCATTCACATCACTTAAACCCTTCACACATAACACACTCTGACTCTGACTGTCCGGACTTAGAATGATTGTCGAGCTATGGCGGGTCGTGCACTCGTGGTGGCTTCTACTGCTTTGCAAAGCCATTGCTAATGGATTTCACCCTACCACA
Organism: Vigna umbellata; assembly: GCF_018835915.1. The sequence goes on from NW_025904962.1 coordinate 14,511, forward strand.
CTCACGAGGTTAGTCCGTTATCACTCACCTTGGGCCATACTGGAAGCACCCAAGACTAGGACCTCCTGCTACTCCTCACGACATGGATAATTCCTCTCTATTTGAGAATGAAAGACCATTGGAGTTTCAGGATAACCCCCAAGACTGAGCTCCTGCATCCATTCTAAACTTACTTGAATCTCAACTAGAGATTACACTTTGAATCACAACATAGGGCATCACCATGTCTCCTCTCCTTGAGGAGCATGGAATTACGTCCATAAACCACACTTGAACTTTACACTTTTGATTACAACATACCACAATTACCACATATATTACATGATACAACTTCAACTTACTTCATACAACACTCATTGATACATATTAAACAACATAAGAATACACAATACTTGAACTAGAACATACCTCTCGCACAGCGCACCCCTTCGCATAGCGAGACCATAAGCTTCTCGCACAACGACCTAACTCGCCTTGCGAAAACCCAAGACAGAGACCAACTACTCTAGATCTCTCGCATAACGACTAAAATGGCTATGCGATTAAAAGATGAAAAGCATCAGACCTCAACCTCTTGCAGAGCGAGACCCACTCGCTAATCAAATAAACTGAATAATAGTTCCAGACCCTAACCAGTCGCACAACGATCCAATTCGCTTTGCGGCTTGTCAAACAGAGAGCAACCCTCTCAATTCACTCGCACAGCGCACCCATTCGCTATGCGGTTTCATTGGCAGAGAGCACCTCGCCAAGGTAACTTGCTATGCGAATCCATTCGCACAGCGAGTCTGCATAATCTGCAGAACGAAATTCTACAGAATTACACAACTCAACCACTCTTTACCCATTCCACTCAACTTGGCCAACTTCTAACCCTCCTAAATCGATGTATATACTAAATTAAACTTGACTAAAGGATTCTAAGCATTTCTAACACCAATCTAAAGTGTTTATGCACCAATCTCTACTCTAAAACTTCCAATTTCTCAACTTATAGACCCAAAACCAATTCTACTAGTTTGAACCTGTTTTTGACCATTCTAATGACTTAAACCAGTCCCATATGACCTACCTACACTATCCCAGCAGTCACCAACAGCCCTTGACCACCAATTCTTAATTTCACTACCTCACTTCCTCTAACTACCCTAAACCAGTCCAATTTACTTCACACTATACTTCTTCATTTCCCCCCAACAGTTCTCCTATAGCAATAACCTCCAATTCACACAATTCACAGCACATAATCATCCAAACCAGTTCATCAACACAGATCACAGTTTCATAATCTCATCTTTCTAGCACATTCAATTCATATTGCTCTAGAACTAACTAATTTAGTCTCAAACAGTCAAATACTAACAAACTCAACACATAAACAGTTCATACAACAATTCAAGACAGTGGCTAACTTCCCTTACCTCAGAGACAAACAATCAGCTCACAGAAACGCTTCAACCGTACCTTGCACAGCAAGGAAACACAACAGAAACCTACAACTCACCAATTGGTGATAGAGAAACATACTTAGAACCTAAATTGAGCTAGAATTGGAAAGAAATAACCACTAATCACATGCAACCAGAATCGTTGCATGCTCACAGTTGAGAGGAGAACGGACCGAAAAAGGGAGACGACTTACCAGCTGAAGAACGAGAAATTAATCGGTCCAAACTCAAGCCCTCAACGCTAGGATCGCCTAGGCACTTCCTGATCGTTGAACAGATAACTCAGCAAGAAGAAATCTTAGAGAGAACTCAGAGAACTCTGAAGAATAAAGTTCTAGAGAGATGAAATGTTTTTAGAATAATGAGAAGTGTTTATAAGAACTTTGTTTATATTATAAGATTATATATTATAAGATTATTTTAAAGTAAAATAATCTATCTCATTATTGTAATACACTAATCTGCTCTATAATACTCTATTTTTCAGGTCTTTACAATAATAATGATAATATTAATAATAATAATTAATAATAGTAATAATAATTATTATTATTATTTCAATTTACTAAATTACTATTTTTATACATTTTAATAATTAATTTTAATTTTTTTTCTTCTTATAAACATTTTTACAATTAAATATAACACTAACAATTATCATTTTATATTACTTTAATAACTAGGAATATTTTGGTAATCTTCAATTTCTATCAATTATACAAAAAATCGTACACTAATTCTTATAAACTTTACTTCTAAATCTACTCTCATTTACCTCCAAACTCACTCAAATAAACAACCATTAATTCACCTTAAAAACTCTTCAAATTCATTCACTCACTCTCCGTACTTTCCCTCTCCTCCAAGTGAACAAAGCATAAATATTTATAAATATATTATAAATGACATTATATATATATATATATATATATATATATATATATATATATATTTAAAAGTCTATTAAATTATTTTACAATAAAACTGTTTGAGAAAAATACTAAATAATTTTTAAGTTTTATAAATTTAATCTCTAATACGAAAATTCAGATTTTTTTTAAAACAAATAAATCACAAGTTCATAAACTATTAATAAAATTATAATCTAATTAAAAACAAAACTAGACCTATACGATAAAACTTGTGAAGCAAACAACCTGTCCAGCAGCTTTTGGCTTACAATCAGGTTTTAAATACCACCCTTTGAATCAGAACTCTCAAGACACAATATGCAATAGCTATCAAAACTACCACTCTAGATTAACATTACATAGCGAAATATATCATTGCATCCAACTTTAGCCCTCTTAATTTTAATTTTAAGTTTAAGTTTATCTAACATAATGCACTAGTAATATTACCACGACGGCCACAAAACATTTGAACAAGAACTATAGCTTATCTTTTAACCAAAACAACATAGCCCGATAAAAACCGCAGAGAAAATAAGCATGCCCATAAAACTATGTATACAACATCATACCAAACATTAAAAGGGATAGCTCCCCCTACATTGTTTCCAAGTTCCAACTAATTAGAACTCCCACACTCTTACAAATAAATCACTCAATGCATACAATACCCTGCCCAACAACATTAAATTTCTATCCTAGAAGGGTAAATAACTTGTCTGCACCTGCTGTCCATGCACTCAATGCCACGCTTTACAGAACAGAAATATATTCTACACTATTACCCAAACATGCTCATACAATTTTTCCTTAAAACCACTTCTGGTTTGGTCAGACAACAAGCAATAATCAACAAATAACCCACAAGGACAACAGTAAAAACAATAATCCTCACAGCCACATATACACGTTCAAACACCTAAGTTCATCAAGTCATAATCCACTAAACAAAAGCCAAGTTCAACTCCCCTTACCTTGCACTCAAACAGCCACAACAGAGTCAACTATAACAAAACAAGACTCCTTCCACAAATACCAAACAACACTTCTCATTTTACCCACAACAAAATATAGAGATGCAAAGCAAAAACTAAACAAGCTCACTTTTCAAGGTCTCAAAATTTTTTCAAAACTAACACCCAAATTTTAAGAGTATCACTAAAACACAACAAAATTAAAAATTTTACAATCGAGAATAAATTTTCAAATAAAATGAATCCAATTAATTTTTACAACTCAAATATTCAAATTCAATTGTCTACAAATACATAAATGTGTAAAACTTCCTTAAAGAAATAACAACATCCATTTTATAAAATCCCTACGGAAAGTTTACCCCATCTCTCGCACGTATACCTAACACTCGCATATATCTGTATCTGCTCCGGTATAACACAAACGTTATACAATCATCGCCAGACACACAAACATGTATGGGTGAGCTAACCGAATAAACATCCATACACCAATACATCATTTATATCTTAGTCATTTAGTCACTACCACAATCCTATCATACCAAATAGCACCAACACATACCTAGTAATACCATGACAAGTCATACATTCCCTTAAAAGGAATCCTGATCAACCCATTAGCTCTACACAATCTATCGATTACAGGCAACTCGTGCCAATACCCACCATTTCTATAAACATATGTGTTCCTCATAACTTCACAGTATCATTCCTATTTACCAAAACAGAACAATTCGAGTGGTCCTCCACCACAACTTCAGACTTATCTCCCCTGCTTCTCAAGCTATTCACATCAGCTCTAAAGTCAACATGAACCAGAACTCTACGAGTGAGACATCAATCTCTTTCTACCCTCTCGCAAGAGGAAAGGGTAGTTGTCAAATCCCAATCCCTTCCACCACTCATCATGGACAAAGAGACACATCTCTTCCACTATCTTTTTTAGACAAAGAAATCCACCTTTCTACCCCTCGCAAGAGGAAAGGTGACTGTCTTTCTACCCCTCGAAAGACGAAAGGTAAACCCCAGATTAACAAAGTATAGTCAGAAGACATACTCAAAACATACCCACCATCACACCACATGGTTGGTTCAACATCGTGACTTTCTCACTAAGTTAAACAATGATCATGGAAAATCATTATCACTCTTCTCGTAACCCATCCTCTTCCCTAGCCTCACATAGTCGCTGAGGACCACTTTCCACTACATCATACAGAAAAAAAAGACCCTAACTTTAAGAGTATCACCGTCAACGCACTAGATCACTTTCTACTCTTAACAAGTCAAGAGTAGTCCTCTAAGTATCCCATAACATAACTCCCTCACACAAAGGTGCCTAATTTCTATCCAATCCCAAACTCGCTCCAAAATAGTATATCCATGTTACTCAATGAAATATTCAATGAAATAGTCTAGACAACTTCACGCAAATTCATGTAATATGCTCCTGACAACCCATATATTATAAAAATAACCTTAAAACCATAATAGCACACCGTATGAATCTGAATCTTGCTTCCAGATTCAATCATCCAGTAGTTCATATCTTTTTTTTTTAATGTTTATGTGTTATATGTTATTTCTCTCTCGATTTTTTCCTTATTTTGTACTTTTTGATATTTGATCATTGTAACTAGCTATAATTCAAGCTCCTCAACCATCACTCACTAATGAAACTCTAAGATATTTTTGATGAGGTTCTCTTACCATTTCTTGCATATTTAATATTGTAAATTATTTTCTTTTCAATTTATTTCTTGTTCATTTGCTTTTCCATGTGATTTTGCTCTTCTTTATAACTCGTTTTTATTTTGATTCCTTGTATGCGCACTGGAATGTATCCCTCTTAGTTTCCCAATCATGTCTTTTGATAGGTATGCCATGCACAATACAAAAATATGGGATTTTACCAAGTTTTTTTTCATTACCGGCGGTTTTAACTCCTAGTAAATATATTTCCCGTGGTTGGAAAAACAACTGGGAAAAGCACCGTCGACAAATAATTTATGGCCATTTTGTGTGTAACCGCCGCTACTTGCAGGTTTTCTAAAAATTGTCGTTACTTGCGAGGGTTTTGTGAAAACTGCTAGTACTTGTTGAAGTTCAATAAAACTACTAATACTTATGAGGGTTCACCAAAACTACCGATAATTACTGTGTTGTCGTAGCTAAAGTTTCCAGAATCGTTGGTAATATAAATAATTTAATTTTTTTTATTATTCAAATGAATTTGATGATCATAAAAATTATTTTAATAATAAACCAGAATCTGAAACCAAAATTAAATATTATTATATAAAATAAACTATAAATGTTAAAAATACAATTAATTGTTTAACTTGAGAAAAAATATCTAAAATTAATTTTGTCTTCATCAATTTTGTTGTTCTTCATTGTCTTCATAATTTGATACACTTCTTTCATCATTTGATACACTTCCTTGATAAGATACCTATAATATAAAATAATATTTAGTAGTTAATATATTAATGGTGTGCATTGACTTTATTCAGATCAATAAATGTTCCACTTCTAAGTAAGTTTATTCAGATGAGAAAAATATCATAATATCTATATTAGTGAGAAATATATCATAAATCAGTAAGTAAAAAAAAATCAAAACATAAGAATCCTAAATAAACTAAAATATGTTCCACTCCTTGAGAGATGTCTAAATTATAAATGTCTTCCTCTTCTTCCTTTTATATAATTTAGTCCATTTTAAAGAAAATGAATATGTTATCAATTTTGTGGACTTCAGCAGCAGAGAGAACAATATTTTGAATCATACCACCAAATCTTTTTTAAATATTTGTTCATAATCTTCATTTCAATTTTTAAAGTGATAAAGCTTTTATGAGAGGTTCAAAACTAATTATTAATAATGCCAAGTGTTATAAAATTAGAAAAAAGTTACCCTATATGAAAGTAGATTAAACTATAGCAACTATAACATCTTAAACTAAATATATTAGGTTTGAACTTTGGATTATGCTCTTCACCAAACTAGGAGGGATATTTTGAGTTAACTAATGCACTAGACACATAACAAGAAGACAAATGACAAAAAAACCAATAATTCAAATTTAATAAGTATTGAAAGCAAAGAATTATAATAGAGCTAGAATATCTTTAATATGTTCGATTTTGAACATCTTTCATCAAATCAACTTGTAAAATTTTCATCACACCTTCTAATGAAAATTGTGCATCTCATCGTGAAACTAAATACCTATATATGGGTGTGACAGTGAGTAGCACAAATACACTAATAAAATCAGAATATCCATTATAACAAATTAATGCTACCATACACAACAAATCATTATAGAAGAAAAAGGTTAAAGATAATTGTGAACAATGAAACAAAAGAAAAGGTAAAAGGTCGATACAAAATCATATGACTCAACATGCATATAAGACCTTTTCTTAACTGTTTATTAGAAAAAGTAGAGGATTTCATCCATAAAACCATGTGTGTTCAATAAATTCTCAACTGTAACACAATCTGAACCTATTACCTATTATCACCCACAAAGTCGGTGGAAACCACATCATCTTCAATGTCACCAAGAATTTCCTTTTACTTTTCTTCTGAACAATAAGACAACAATATAATAATGGAAAAGGAATGATTGTAAAATATCAATACAAGAGTATAATATGATGAATGTAATGTACAACAATGTTGTTACTATTAGGAAAATCGTATTTGTGAAAAAATAAAAATAATAAAAAATAACGTTAAATAAATGTAAAAAATTTGTCTATGTCAAATTATTATTATTTATTAAAATAACCATGAAATATTAAATAAATGAAAATTTTATTTTCAAAAGAGAGAATTTTTACCTGCCTTCAAAGTTTCGACCTAGTGTATTATTGTATATTGTATAGGACTAGATAATATTGTATGGAAGAAATAATATTCTGAGAACAATTACTTAACGAGATTACTACATTAAAACAAGATAAAATATATACAATAAGGTATTAAGACATCCTAGACCAAGTTAATCTTAAAACATTTAAGTAACAGTCCATTAAAGTACTATAAATTAAGCACATTTTATAAGATAAATTTTTGATTAATTATTATATTTATTATGTTTATTTTATATAGATATCCAAATTCATCTTTTATTACTGGTGGGAATGATGTACAATGATGCAGTTCTTCCTCATCTACATTCTCTTTTTGCTTGGTCAATCTGATTTACAATACAGAAAGAGGAACTTGACTTATTTAGATGAACATATATATTAATGAACACTTAAAAAAAATGAGTGGCGTACAGAATAAAATATATTAAACTCTTCCCATAAACTAAAATTAGTTTATCATCTAATCTTTAGGATATATAGGATGAAAACACTTTTTTTTTATCAATAGTGCAGTCAAGAAAAACGATATCGGTTATTTTCGTCTATGGACCGTGATTCTGGAACCGAGACATATATAGGTGAGGCAAAAAGTCTACCCCTTTTTACCTCGGTTGTGGACCGAGACAAAAGGAGTAGGATTTTGCCTCGATTCAAAAGTAACTAAGGGAGTAGGATTTTGCCCCTTTTTTTAAAGGACTTTTCGCCTGGTTTTCTTTTGAATCGAGACAGTATATTGGAAAATTCAATAAAAAAAAGACTAGCCAATAAAATAAATTTAATACTCAAATATCAAATCAAACTATTTATTATACC